>CAUHTR010002290.1:0-61168 GCA_959609185.1 Schmidtea polychroa
TTGAGTAGATGGATTGGGCACCGCTGGCACAGGGCACCGCTAGCACAGTACCCCCCCCCCCCGGTAGTCATATTTTTCAAAAATATGCTAAGTCTAAAAGTACATTTTTTTAAAACAAAGACATATGACTCATCAAGGTCATTGAAACAAAGACCATGACTCATAGTATGACTCATCAAATTTCTCAAGGTCATTTAAACAAAGACCATGACTCATCGTATGACTCATCAAGGTCATTTTCAAGGTCGTATGACTCATAATATGACTCATCAAGGTCAAAAATTTTTCCCAAGGTCATTTAAACAAAGACCATGACTCATCAAGGTCATTTTCAAGGTCGTATGACTCATAGTATGACTCATCAAAATTTTCAAGGTCATTTAAACAAAGACCATGACTCATAATATGACTCATCAAGGTAATTTTCAAGGTCATATGACTCATATGATGACTCATATGACCTTGAAAATTTTTTCAAGGTCACCTGACTCATAATATGACTCATCAAGGTCATTTTCAAGGTCATATGACTCATAGTATGACTCATATGACCTTGAAAAAAATTCTCAAGGCCATATGACTCATGCTATGGCTCATCCAAATTTTTTCAAGGTCATATGACTCATACCATGACTCATCAAAAATTTTCAAGGTCATTTTCAAGGTCATCTGAGTCATCCTATGACTCATCAAGGTCATTTTCAAGGTCGCATGACTCATCCAAGGTCATTCCCAAGGTCATATGAGTCATCGCGATGAGTCATCAAGGTCATATTATTATTTTTATTATTATTTTTAAAAATATTATTATTTTATTTTTAATTTTTTTCAAAGTTCCCGCCAACGAAAATTAATAATCGATAGCTCACTTTAAAGCTCAATCCAAGACCTTTCGAATGAGCTATATATCTTGTTACTATTATTATTATTATTATTATTATTATTATTATTATTATTATTATTATTATTATTATTATTATTATTATTATTATTATTATTATTATTATTATTATTATTATTATTATTATTATTATTATTATTATTATTATTATTATTATTAATCTATATACTCCGAGTCTATATACTCCTAGTCTATCCGACAAAATATTTTGTCCCCCTATGGGTAATGCTCACAAGGGTACTGGTCACGCTCAACAAATCAACAAATCAACAAAACATACATTTATTTAAACAATAAAATAATGTAAAATTAACAAAGGTAAACTAAATATATATAGTATGATATTCATTAATCAGTGTTGAACAGGCTTGACACTTGCGAACATTCTTCTCATGACACTTAGAACAAACAATTACGTGACCACACGGTAAATACAAAACCGAAACTCGATTTTCTTTACAAATTGAACAAGTTAAATATCTTTTCTTAACATCTTTCAATTTTTCGTTAGCTTATTTTCAATCAAATCGGCTTTCGCTATCCATTCATAAATCAATCTACTATATCCAGGTTTCAACCTTAAAAAACATACAACTCCAAAAGTATTCATTCAGTGAATCGTTGTTTACTGCTATTTTTTCTAAGTACATTAAATAACAAGATAACTTTAAAATGGATTTCTCATAATTAAATAAATCAAACAAATATTCAATAGAGGAATGTTTGAAAATTTTTAAAATATTTATGAGTTGCTTATCACTGTAAGTATCATGATTATTTATAAAATCTTCAAGTGTATTGTTAAAAAATGTCAATGAAATTTCAGAATAGGTTGGACTTAATTTTTCCTTATTTCTAGTAGGACTTCCTTGCTATGAATGACATATAAAAATATTGACAAAATAATAAAGTTACCAAATGTGTTACACATTCATCGGTTTTATTTGTATAAATCATTATTAATAACTAAATTACTTTTGTTTTTTTTACATTTATAAAAAATTGTGATAACCAATCAAAATAGAGCTTTCAAAATGTAACCATCAAATAATAAGCATGACTAGTACCCTTTGCAACCTGTTTAAAGTTTTATTATTATTATTATTATTTTTATTATTATTATTATTATTATTATTATTATTATTAATATTATTATTATTATTATTAATATTATTATTATTATTATTATTATTATTATTATTATTATTATTATTATTATTATTATTATTATTATTATTATTATTATTATTATTATTATTATTATTATTATTATTATTATTAATATTATTATTTCATTGATATAGCTGCATGCCCACTGCAGACTATATATATAAAAAATATAGCTGCATGCCCACTGCAGACTATATATAAAAAATATAGCTGCATGCCCACTGCAGACTATATAAAAATCACTATTAAATATAAAAATCACCATTAAATATAAAAATCACTATTAAATATAAAAATCACCATTAAATATAAAAAATAATAAAACAACAAATACTTGAAAAAAAAAATTAAAAAAATTCTGGTTACAAATTTTATTCGATATATATATATATATATATATAATAAATACACGTTATAAATACAATTTTTTTTTATACAATTTATAATACAAGTTTTGTAAATCACAAGTTTCTGTACAAGTTTTTTTTTAATACAATTTATATACAAGTTTTTGCAAATCCAAATTTTCTGTACAATTTTCAATTGCCCTATTGATCTTCTTCCCAATCACTATCGTCAAAACTGGGACTTGGAGCTGGACCGAATTCCTCATCATATTCGCTTTATTCGTCAACTCCTAAATAGTGCCCAAATGCGTAACTTAAGTTTTTTCCTAGCCACGCGCGCTTATCATCATTATTACTTAGGGCAATTTTCGAATTTTTAAAAGTAAAAAGTTGGTGATTTCTAGTACCTATTCTAGTCTGCGGTACAGAAATCACCTGATTTGAATTATAGCAATTTAGATATGTTTCATGAGTTATTGATGTCCCAGATAATTTAACCCCCTTCGCTTTTACCGTTTCCTTACTACCTAAAAGACTATAACATTTAGGGCGTAAGAAAACCCATTCAGAATACCCTAATCCCTTGCTCTCATCTTTAAACTTTCCGATGACCGAGTCAAGGTTCCTACTATACAAGGGGTGGGTTGGATCGTAATTTGACGTATCCAATAAATTATCTGAGATCATCTGAGGTAATAGAGTTGTTAATTTTAAATTTTTTATTTCCAAAAAGAAACTGTCGGTATCACCGGCAATAATATTTATGATACATTTATATTGGCGCCTGTACTTCTCCAAATCAATATATTGGAGCTGGTACATCCGTAGTTTAGACAGATCTAGTACTGTTTGACCGATGTAGCTAGGTCTGTCTAAACAAATCATATCTTTTTCCAAATGTGCCGCAATCAGATCGTCATCGATTCTTATAGACTTTCTGAAAGTCGGCTTTGAGGAGTATACTATCATCTTTTCGGATGAATTACACAACCTCAAATTCATTCTTTTTTTTAGATTTTCTACGGATTTACCGTACAGGCTGTTGTTATACAATTTAAACAAGTCCCTATATATCTCGCTAGTAGACTGAGATCGCAAAGTGGTGTTGGTGTCTATATAGGATTTAAAGATAGGTCCTTGTTTAAACTTTACACATCTAATAATATTTACAACAACCGCACCTAATTCTATATACAATTTGAGAAGCCTCCAATGAAGAACATAGTTCCTCTTTGGCCAATGCGTAAGCATAAGCTTCTCAACTTTTGAATTAGGCGGGCACAACTTTTCCGGCGCAAGCGGAAAATCATTCAAAAAGTCATGCACACATTCCGGAATATCGATATCGACCTCCATAGTATACCCATATGGAAGGTTATCAATATCCGTGTTCATACATTCAAGTAAGACATCATTCAAATTTTCATGCACCCAAGAAAAATCACCATACGGAAGATTTTGGCTAAGAGCCCAACCATACAGATTATTTATATCAATGTACAATAATTCTGTATCATCTGAAGTAGCCGTGTAATGTTTGTTAACAAATGTTAACCCACCCCGGATACCTCCCTCATAGAAATTATACATTTCCATGTCCTGCAAAAGTTCTATTGGTTCCGTTAATGTCATAAGCGCTGAGGCCCATGACATACCGGGAATCCCGTAGAAATTAAGAGGATCCAGACCATTGTAAGCAATTGCCTTACCGCGGAATTGCTGAAAATAGTCTGCGAGGAGGTATACGTCCAATTTTAGGTAGATTAACATATAATCTAACAAATTATTACAGTTATGCTGACTCCAAATTAGTTGAGCCTCAGCGTACTGATCTTCCGTAACATCAGACCAAATAGGAGGTAATTCTAAAGTCGATTCAAGAACATCTAAAGAAGTAGCGAAATCATATGGAAAGATACCTTTAGAGTGAATCATCGACCCTTGAAAGACAGACGAAGTCAAAGGAAAAGTAGTCAAAGTTTTCACAGCTTTTGCTAAAGAACAATTAACAAATTGCATGCTGTCAATAAAACGAACAGGCAATTTGTTAATATATGCAATTAAAGATATAAATTTTTCTGTAGAGGTAGGTATAATATTAAGTTCCCAAAGGGGAAAATCACTGAGACCATGTTTTAAAATATGGTGGAGGTCATAGCCTCGTAAATTATGAAAGACAACAGGTAACAACTTATTAATCCTGCGAGAGACATTGCATTTCCTACATGCCGCTCCGACATATCTACCTGTAAAATGGCAATGATCTCTCACAGGATTAATAATAGCTTTTTTACACAAATAACAAACAGAGGTAGATAGAAAGGCACGCTCCTGAGCAAAAGACAAAGTAGACATGCCTTTATGACCTTGAAGTTCATAATATGGCAGGACAATTGTGACAGCAATTTCCTCCACTTTCCTCAAAAAATCCAAAATACAATTAGGTCCAAAAAAATAATAATAAAATTTAGTGTGTGTATAATTATTAATTAATAAAAGACCTGCTGATATGGGTAAATGTATTTGATGATATGTTTCATGTTCTGGTAAAACCGATTCAAAATCGGCATAAATTACGAAGGGAGGTGTAACGGTTTTTGCGTAATCTGTGAATAATAAATCTTTATTTTTAGGAAGTGTATACAAAGTTGTGCCAATCTGATTTTTACAGCATAGAGCAACATGCTGATCGAAAGCATTCTTATATCTAAAGCCATTTAAACAATGTGGGCACCAGTTACACCTTATTTGAACAATTACATTTTCATTTTCATGACAATTCATTAATTTGTCCAAGTCTGTCACGGCTGTATAATGATATTTATCTTTATTACTCAAAAGTAATAAATAAATTGGTCTACCGTCTATAACTTTGGAGCGATGTACTATATTAAGATGAGGGTGGTGAGCTACATAATCCTCAGAAATATCTAAATCAGAACTGGCTGGATTATAAGACAGAACGTTTATGCTCAAGTTTAAATCTCTATTTTTTCTTTCAAATTTGGGAATGTTGCATAGCCTCATCGGGCAATCGGTGTCTTCGTCATAATTTAATAGAGGTAAAAATTCTATATATTTGGCGGCTCTTTGGTGATTACGACCTATTTCTTCTCTTTTTAAAAGTGCAAGAATGCTATACAAGAAGCACTTATGGTCGTTGTTTTTAACATTAATTATAGCATGTTTTAATTTTAATGCTGATGGGGTTTTTATATAGCTATGTCCGGATAATCTACTAACGGGTGCGTATTTCGTTAAAATAAAATCTATCTCTAAAATATTCAATACTCGCCACCCGCTTCCTAAATAGGTGAATTGCTCAATCTTTTCATTTAATTTGCTCACCCCCTCGTTTATAAAGTTTGATGTAAAAACTTGAGCATTGTTTGAAAAATAATTATCCCGGATCTCCCCATCTTTTTCAAATTTAATTAAAATTGTGAATTGTATTTTTACCTTGCCCATCTTTTCTATTTCCTCTATTAATCTTTCTTCAATTTTTGATGTTAGGGCTATTTTTACTAGGTTTTGATTTCTTATGTTAAATTTTAATGTTTTTCGCGATCCATTCAAATCGGATTCTACCGTAGGTTCAAACAAAGAGCCGCCTATTTGAAATATGTTGAAAGACGTTGAAGCTACACATTCATCATTGATGACTATCACTTCTTGTTGTGTAATGGGTGCTTGTTGTGTAATGGGTGCGTGTTGTGTAAATGATGTTGAAGCTACACATTCATCTTTGCTGATGACTATCACTTCAGGTCGCGATAATTTATTAGGAATGTAACTTTTAATTAAACCAGCAGGTCTTTTAATAGAATCTTTTTTAATATTTATAATATCTTTTTTAATAATATTTATAGTATCTTTTTTAATAATAATAGCATCTTTTTTAATAGAATCTGTTTTTTCTTTTATAATATTTTTTTTAATATTTTTTAAATCTTTTTTAATATCTTTTTTATATCTTTTTTAATAATATTTTTTGGTAAATTTTTTGTAATTTTTTTTATTTTTATTTATTTTTTTAAATAAAACATTTTTTGATATCGAAAATTGCCCTAAGTGACTATGATGTTTATTAAAAAATTCCCTATATTTTATTTTTTCGCTCGTTACGCATTTGGGGCATATAAAAAAGTTGAGCGAATTAAACGTCTTTCGATAATACTTTTTCATGGTTCGATGACATTTATCGCTATGTCCAATTGAGGATTGACAATAATTTGGGTATAGTCTACCTGTTAAATAATAAAATTAAAGTTTTATTCTTTTTTTCTAATTGTTATTAATTGTTACATCTATAAGGATTTATCATCATTTGTTATTTAATTCAAATGAACTATATAACAAATGATGATAAATCCCTATAGAAAATAGGTTAATATATTCGAGAGAATATTAGAGAGATTTTAGTAGATAGGTCAGATTATTATATTAAATATTAGAGAGATTTTAGTAGATAGGTCAGATTATTATATTAAATATTAGAGAGATTTTAGTAGAAGGGCCAGATTATTTATATTATTATTATTATTATTATTATTATTATTATTATTATTATTATTATTATTATTATTATTATTATTATTATTATTATTATTATATTAAAGAGAAGTAGCTGCATGCTCACTGCAGACTACTATGTAGCTACATGCTTACTGTAGACTACATTAGAAGGGCCAGATTATTTATATTTATATTATTATTATTATTATTATTATTATTATTATTATTATTATTATTATATTAAAGAGAAGTATTATTATTATTAATATTATTATTATTATTATTATTATTATTATTATTATTATTATTATTATTATTATTATTATTATTATTATTATTTTAACTACTGTAGATGCACATTGCAAACTACAAGGATTTATTTTATAACTATAATTTTGTAATCACTTTTTTAAATACTTTGATTATATTTCAAAAACATAGTATTTTCTTCATAATTTTCGTCATATTTTCATCATAATTTTGGTCATATTTTCATCATAATTTTGGTCATATTTTCATCATAATTTTGGTCATAATTTTGGTCATAAATCATTTTCATTTTGTTCATAAATTTTCGTCATTATTTCATAATAAATCATTTTCATCATAATTTTCTTCGTAAATCATTTTCATCATAATTTTGGTCATAATTTTGGTCATAAATCATAAATCATCATAATTTGGGCATAAATTCATAATTCATAATTCATTTTCTTCATAAGTTTGATCATAAGGTTCATTAAAATATTTAAGAAATTTTCATCAAAAAATTAAAGAAATTTTCATCAAAATATTTAAAAAAAGTGATTACGAAATTTTAATATCAAAAATATATATATATATAAAATAAATAAATCTTACATTCTGATTCCATATCGGAATCTGAGTCTTCAGCAACCGAACTGAGGGCATTATCATCAATTGTTACATTTTCCATAAAATCTTCATCGATGGAATCTGAGTCTTCAGCAACCGAACTGAGGGCATTATCATCAATTGTTACATTTTCCATAATTTCTTCTTCATCGATGTCGACATTGAAATTAAACGCTAAAAAATAAAATTTTTAAAAATAAATTACTAAAGTAAAATAAATTTACTTTTTTCTTTGATAACCTTGTTTTGCCCAACATTATTAACTGGGGCATCACTTGGGGCATCACTTTGGCCAATAAAAATAACGTCTTCATCTTCATTTACATTATTAACTGGGGCATCACTTTGGCCAATAAAAATAATATCTTCATCTTCATTTACATTATTAACTGGGGCATCACTTTGGCCAATAAAAATAATATCTTCATCTTCATTTACATTATTAACTGGGGCATCACTTTGGCCAATAAAAATAATATCTTCATCACTATTTTCATTAACATTTTCTGTAATGCAAATTAATTTAATAAAAATTAAAATATTAAATTTACCAAATATATTTTCCACATTTAAAATGGCATCGTTTTCTGTAACTTCGTACCAGTCGAATGGTTCTAAAATAAAATATAATAAAAATCGAATAAAAATAATAATAATTTACCGTTAGTCAAAAGACTTCTCAATACTCGATTATTGTTGTTTTCCATTGATTTCAAATAGATTGTGAAATAGATTTTCAAAATTTCAAAATAATTGTGACAAATTTTAGATTTGTCAATGTTTATAAAGAGAATGAATATTTTCCTGTCCCAGCCAATGAGAATATAGACACACACACATATACATTGAATATTTTACTCTCTCAACCAATCACACGCATGCATGTATGTAATGTAAATCACTCAAAATTACATGTGACTGTCTTTGTTAGTCATGCCTTTGTTAACTTGCACTGTGCATGCTTCAGGCAAAGGCAGTCTTTATGTTACAAATAATAATATTTATTTGAATAATAATAAAATTAATTAAAAATAATAATATTTTTCACAATAATAATAATATTAATAATATTAATAATATTAATAATATTAATAATAATAATAATAATAATAATAATAATAATAATAATAATAATATTAATAATAAAAATAATAATAATAATAATAATAATAATAATATTAATAATATTAATAATAATAATCACAACAACAAAGGAAAGGATACATAAAATTTTATTAAACATCAAATTTTTTGTACAATAACCAAGCTAAACAATGTTGACCACATGTTTGGGTCAAGGGATTTTGAAACATAGTTTTATTATACACAATAGGTTTCCCCATTGTTTGTAGTTTTGATATCAACAAAGCTGGGTAATAAAAACCCATAGGATCGAACACGAATATATTACCAGGTTTCACATATATAGCTATCCAATGTTCTCCACCAAGATGAGACGATTGAGTATTGACGATTATTGCTTGATTATTGCTCAAATATGGAATTTTATCAAGAGGAAAAACTCCAACAAATTCATTTCCCAATATCTGTTTTCCGATTTTATTGACCTGAACAGAACTATTTAAATAAATCCAGAGTATAAAAAACAACTTACTCCATGATAACTTTTTATGTTTCTGTATACATTTATACCAACACAGTTCTATTTGCAGTAATTTGAACTTCATTTTCAAATACTCCATATATTATAACATGTACTGGTTCAGTAATAGCTTTTGCAAACTTTATATCCAGTCGTAAATTTCCATTTTGAGGTAATTGACTTTGATTTAAATCAAAATCAGGGGCTAAAACAAATGTAAAAAATGGGTATTTGCTTTTAAAATCTTCTAGTGTTATTCCGCAATTCAAATTTTTATCTAAATAACCCAGATTTCTAACAATACTCTGCATATATGTCGCGCAGTAATTGTCATTCTCGAAATCTTGAATATATGTTTCTCTATAATCAGTATTTTTCGACAAAGTCAATGATGTAACACCAAAGTTTTTGAAAATTGAGCTGGACGCAGTATATGATCCATTATATTGTGCTTCACTTTGAAATGTTATCAGAATAAAATTAGGCATTCTTCTGTCACCAAATATTTGTTCTTTATAGAATGATGAAGCACCTTTAGCAATAGCAAATTGTACAATTTCCTTTGTTTTTAATGGATAAATTGCATGTTTTGAATTAAGACCCAATTGATGACCTGCTAATACTGAGGGGTCTACTCGAACTCTTCTCACCAATAATTTTGCATCAACTAATTGACATATTGGTGTAGTAGTTGCACTAGTAAGAGATAATGCAGAATCAGACCTTTTCAGTCTAATATGTACATTAACCCCCGGTAGTAAATATTTCGGTTGATCCATAAAATCAAGTTGTAATGATGAGCACATGGTGAAAACCTTTGAGCCTTTTACCCACTTTTTTCTTTCATCATCTGCTGCTGCATAGCCCATAGGAGTAAGACATGTATTTTTAGTATCGGAATTGTAATTTAAAATAGTTTCTATTAATGCCTTGTGAATGAATGTATTATTTCCGCCCTCAATCTTGATATTATTAAATCCCAACACTGCATCTTTAAAAAGAGTATGAAACAGGAAATTGTTCGGTATTACATCTGCATTGGCATCCAAAACTTTCTATCTTTATCTACAACCTTAATCTGAACAGTCAATAAAGTATCATTCAAATCTAAATATTCAGTTTGCGAACCATTAATATAAAACTCGATATCATTTCTACTATCGGTAATTGAATTCATAGGAAAAACTTCCTCAAATGCCCCAAATTCTATTACAGCCTGGGGCGACGGTCTATCAAATATACATAATTCGGATTTACCACAAATCATTTTGCAAATATAGTTCCATGTCCTTTCATTCGTTTGTTTATACGTGATATTCCATGTCTTTTACGTTTTGGAGCATGAGCTGGAGCTGGAACTGGAGGTTTTTCTTTTTGAAACATACCTGCAACCCCGGGTAAAACTTTCCCTAATTCTGCTAAAGCATTTGTTTTTAGAGATGGTAATATTTTCTGTTCATTCATAATAACATCTTTTGCAGTTTTCATACCAAAACTACCAATACGTTTAAGAATAGGCAGGGCAAATCTACCAATTGTTCTCAACCATCCTGATCCGTACTGTTTACCAATAAAATATGGTAATTCACCACCAGATTGGCTACCACTATACATACTAATAATATCAGAATTAGCCATTTATTTTACGAAAATGTAATGTCAAATGAGTTTTTGAGCCTTTTGGAAATTCGATTAATTGACCAGAATCATCTCTTATATTTATTTCTATATTGTTTATACAAGATGTTGAAACAGGTAGATACATGGGATTTTCTACATTGATTTGTACAACTTCATCTTGATCATGTTTTTCAATCCATATAGATTTCATTAAAGGTACACTAGAATCGCCAACAATAACTGGTTCCACGATATTACTGTAAATGAACATTTGCTGATGATGTTTAAGGATTTTCGGTTTGTTTGTTCCTTCACAAATTTGTTCATTTTGTGTACATACTGGTTTAGTCAATCCTAATGTTTTTGTCAAATTTGAGTCAAATTTAACTTGACTAAGATTAGAATTTATACTAAATCTAAATACTTTATCTTTTTGAAGCTCAAAAACAGTTAAAATATCGCTACAATTGTCACCTAAATAAGTTTGTAATTGTTCGAGGTCTGTAATATATAAATTATCTTTAAAAGTATATGCATGCTCTGTTATTTCAATGTATGACAGCTTAAATTTGAATTCCACTAAATTATTAGATTTTGGAAGTGTAGAGAGATTTATTTTGACTGTATCATTAAATACATTACGTAAATCAGTAAATCCAAGACGTTTAGCATCAGCCACTGTAGAAAATATAATTTCGAATGGCTTATTCAAGCAATTCATGTATAAATATTGACCATCATCATAAATTATAGGTTTCCTTGATTTCGATGAACTCGTCAAGTTATAACTATCTTTATCAATAAGAACATTAATATATTCCGTTACTGCTACTTTCTTATTATATTCAATAACAGATTTGCTATAGATTGGGAATAAATTGTATACAAATGTAAAATCCAACAGAGCAACTTCCCAGTCATTATCCAATAATAATAATAATAATAATAATAATAATAATAATAATAATAATAATAATAATAATAATAATAATAATAATAATAATAATAATAATAATAATAATAATAATAATAATAATAATAATACCTAAATCTGTTTGCAAGTTATTAGGATGTCCGTCTTTAAATAAAATATTAATTGCCTTGGACATTTCTTCTGCGGATTTTGCCTTGACTGGTATTGCTCGTGTAAACCTGCTGTATACATTAATACATGTTAAAATATATTTATTCCCATTGTTAATTTTCGAATAAGGTATCATCTCCATCAAATCCATTTGCCATAAATCATCAATACCAAATGTTTTATACGCTCTTGTTGGAAATCTTTTCCGCATTGGTTTGTTCAAACTGTACGCAAGCTGATCTGATAACCACTTCTGGGTTTCTTTTTTCGAATTCGGAACTCTTTTGTTTAATTTTGCCACTCCACCGAAACCGGCTTCGTCTTCTGGGTTCGTCCAAATCTTCTCCATTACAACAAGAAGATTTAAAATTAAATTTAATGTCGGGCAATGAAGGATTAGCACCCATTGTTTATGATTGATTTCCTACAACTCCACCTAATAATGATAATGCCAGAGGTATTAATGCGCCAATAAATCCACCTTGTTGTTTATATATAATTTTTCCTCATTTGCTTACGATTTTTATTATTTACTAAAGATAACAATGGTTTCCTATGTTTGCTCAATAAATGCTTTTTTGATTTACTGATTTTAATTTTGCCTTTGACTACTTTAAGTATAATATTGAGTAAATCATCGACAACAAAATTTGGGAATGATTGCAATATATTCATTCTTTTCATACTCGGGGCCTTTAACAATGCATTAAAAAAGGGAAAACTGCGATGATTTTTAACTACTTTTTTACTAGTTTTACGGGTTTTACGGGTTTTACGTTTAGGTTTAGGATTTTTCGAAATAAGATTCATTGCAGAGAAATTTTCAGTTACAAGTTTTTTAGATGGTGTATAACTAGTTGTTGTGGAACTTTTGGAACTTTAATAGTCTTTCTAATACCTTTTCTTAATTTCTTAATATTTTTCACCCTTGCTTTTAGAAACATTATTATTCATAGAGGTTTTCAACTTTGTTTATAAACCATGGCACCTTTTGGGTTGAAAATATCTGTTTTTACACGTAAATCATCGGGACATTGTTGTGTGAAATCAAGAAATATATATCCATGAGGTATTTTTGTCGCATCTTGAAATGCACTGATAAGAAAATTACGATTATTAGGGTATGCTTGACGTGCAAGAAAATCAATCACTGTTGCATCTCTAGGATTCTTGAAAATAACTAAATATTGTACATTTAAATTACGTGTTCGATGTGCCCCACCTTGATGAAATAGATTTTGTGTTATGAAAATAACTGTTACACCGACATGTCTGCTGATCTTTGTAAATAAATTATTAAAATCTTTTTCTTTATTAGCTTCTTGATACAAATCATCGATAATAATGACATCGCCTTTCTTTAATCGGCTGGACCAGTTTTTATCGAATCCCTTTACTATTTTCATGTTTTTTAATTTACAGAAACTTGATTGAGTTAATCCATGTTCTTCATCAGCACCCCTATGCCAATAAATCCTGTTGAATTTTGATTTGAATAAATTTGATTTTAGTAATTTACAAACAAATAATGTTTTTCCACTACCACTCGGACCAACGATTTGGTATACTGCATCATTTCTTAATTCCATTTCAAAAATTTTATATATGTGTATTTGTTTATATTCGATGATTTAATGAACTCAGTGCTCAATTTGTATATAAAGACTAATTTTCATAAATGATTTAATAATGTTAGCAAATATAAATTATCGAGGAAATTTTGATGTATCGAATATGAGGTTCCCACCAGGGAAACCTCAGCAAATTATCGATAGAAGCGGGAAATATCCGATAATATTTTTCAAGACTGGTAAATGTCGAATCATGGGATGTAAGAAACCTTTGGATATTAATAAATTACAATATCGAATAAATAATATTAAAATCCAATCAATTACCGTTACTATGGATATGGGACATAGTATCAATCTATATAACATGTCAAAAAAATGTGATTGTATGTTTGAACCGGAATTGTTTCCGGCACTAAGACTAATAAAATATAACCCTATATGTGTCAACGTGTTTGCTAGTGGAAAGGTTGTCATGTTGGGGTTGAGAAATTTGGAGTATAGAGAATTTGTTGACAATGTTCGAAATGAGATACTTTCATTGGTCGATTTTTAATTGGTTAATTTCTAATTGGTTATTGATTGATTTAAACAAACGTTTTTTTGTTTAGAATTCATTTTTTCACTATGTACAAAATACCAAGCTCTGCAACCCTCATGAAGGATATTGACGATTCCGGTAAATTTAAAATTTTTATTTTCACATTATTTACTATTTATTATTTTAGAAAAATATATCAAAGTTATGATCAATAGGATAAAATATTATTATCCGCAAATCAATGAAATTATCAAGGATAGAGAAGCAGAAATAATTCCGGACCTCATTTTCTACACAACGCAAATTAGAATAATGGAGGTATTTCACCAGTTCTTGTGGGATCTTAAGATAAACAGAACTATGAAACAAATGGAGCCGGAATACCAATGCATCATCGGATGCTCATGCTGTGCCGATCGATATCGGCGATATGTCGAATGGGAGTTAGTGAAAACTCTGCGAAGGTTTCACTACTCCCGGATTGTAGATCTTGGATATGAATAAATGTATTTTTGTATCTGTTGTGTTTTTATATTTGAAATAGTAATAAATAATAGTAATAAATAATAATATTAATAATAATAATAGAAATAATAATAATAGAAATAATAATAGTAATAATAGAAATAATAATAGAAATAATAGTAAAAAACATTAATAATAATAATAATGAAACACATTATTAATAAATCTGTAAATAGAACATATAACAAAACATGTGACAATGCAACATCAATGCATTTTGAATGCAATTTTAAACAAAGACATGCTGTAATCTGATTGGTTGATAGACATGAGTCAAAGGTATAAAAACCCTGTAACATTTAAATTTATTCATTATTCACGATGACCAAGAAAATTTCAAGCACCGAAAAACCAAAAGAAATGGTACAACCAGTTCAAATGTTCCACAACTACAAAATGTATTTTTTGAAAGAAGAAATCAATATGAAATTGGTTGCACCAGTCAAGCTAATTCCGACTAAATTCGAATTCTTATCCGGCACGCTTTCAATGATTGATGTCAAAACTATTGATGATGTTTTTAAACGGATAGATTCGAATCTATCGTGTAATCAACATGCATGGTTCAACAATAGATATGCAAGATTTTATGATGCTTTTGATGAAATCAGTTTCAAAGAAAATGAAAATTGGTATATAACAATAGCAATCCAGGGATATAAAGTTGATAATAATGATGTATATTCTCCTATTTGGAAAATTATGTCTGCTAGACTTTCACAAATATTTTAATGTTATATTTAATAAATGTATTAGTCAGATTTGTTTTTTTCTCTTTATTAATTGCAACATAAATGCAAATGACATGCAAATTTAACAAAGAAAAATCTATAAACAAAATTATAATATAGTTTTTAAGTGATGAAAATGACTGCAGAAAAAGGTTAACATGATTAATTAATTACCGAATTATTTATTATTTAGAATTTTTAATCAACTTTTTGTTGGAAAAGTTAGCAGAAATATCTGGTGTGAAAATTGAGGACATATTATCTATTACAAATGCCTTAAATATCGGCTGGTTAGTTGAGAGTCAAGATACAGGATTTGATGATGAGGAAGAAACTCAAGAAACCGATACTCAAGAAATTGATGAGGAAATCTATGAACCTATAGATGAACCTAAAGATGAATCTAAAGATGAATCTAAAGATGAATCTAAAGATGAATCTAATGATAATATTACGAATGATTGTATTGATCATGTCGTTGAAAATATAATGAAATGCGGAGATGACGACTGTGAATGTGTTAATTAATAAATCTTAGTTAATTAGTGTTTGTAAATTTATTTAAAATGTTATTTAAAAATTTATTTAAAAATCAAACAAAAATAACTATATTAATTTTTATTTAAAAATCTGGTTAAAATATACAAAATAGCAACACCTGTTGCAAGTTTTACATAGTTTTTAAATTTTCTTTTCTGATCATCAATTTCCTTCGCATTTCTGGCGAGTTGATTGAATACGCCCCATCCGCCATTGGCTTCAATCCATGGTTGAAACTTTGACTTGATTATCTAGAAAATAAATATTAATAAAATATAAATTATAAAAGTATTACTTCTTGAGACCACTGATAATAGTGCTCGGAGTCCCATAGACTTCTTTGGATTATTATTTTCATATAAGCGAACCCTACTAGTATTCGGGTCCACTTCATCTGATCGTCGCATAGACAGTTAAAAATTCTATTAAAATAGAATTTTTTGGTTTCGAGACAATCAGAATTGATCACATCTTCATAATCGATGTGATTACCTTCTATAATCTTTTCGGTCCGATCGACCAGGAAACATAGGCTTTCCATAATATTCCTGTTGACGAGTTCTCTTAAAAGATTTTCCATAAATTGAGACATTTTTACAATAATTTAAAATATGATGTTTTATTTATACTAATACCGGATGATTTTGATTGGTTGATAGACTATAAATGTAAAAGAAAGGTTTTGATTTGATACACCATGAAAACTATATTCATATTGCTAATTATTATAACGAGTGTGTGCTCACACAATACAACAATAACAGTGGAGTCTTTTAATAAATCAATATGTGTTTGTCCGAATACAGCCAAGTTGATGGATATTTTATATATTCTCGACAAACCAAAATGGTCAAAGCATCCAGGAAAAAGAATATCTCAAAGATTGGAGAATTTAGGAAACAGTTATGAACTATCATTTGAATATATACAAAATATAAAATTTGAATTGATTGATCATATTAAGGTTTTCAATAACTCTATTGTTGAAAATAAAATGAATATGAAAATAATTGATAAGAAGCATGATTATTTGTTAAAAAAGATTGAATTATTATTAAGAGAAATTCAAACAATCAAAGGATCAATAGAATCTCTGAAAATCAATTCTACGTTACCAATTTCTAACAATATTGCTGCGAATAGTACATCAATATTTAGTTTACCTTTGTTAATTTTACATTATTTTATTGTTTAAATAAATGTATGTTTTGTTGATTTGTTGATTTGTTGAGCGTGACCAGTACCCTTGTGAGCATTACCCATAGGGGGACAAAATATTTTGTCGGATAGACTAGGAGTATATAGACTCGGAGTATATAGATTAATAATAATAATAATAATAATAATAATAATAATAATAATAATATAATAATAATAATAATAATAATAATAATAATAATAATAATAATAATAATAATAATAATAATAATAATAATAATAATAATAATAATAATAATAATAATAATAATAATAATAATAATAATAATAATAATAATAATAATAATAATAATAATAATAATAATAATAATAATAGTAACAAGATATATAGCTCATTCGAAAGGTCTTGGATTGAGCTTTAAAATGAGCTATCGATTATTAATTTTCGTTGGCGGGAACTTTGAAAAAATTAAAAATAAAATAATAATATTTTTAAAAATAATAATAAAAATAATAATATTTTTTAAAAATAATAATATGACCTTGATGACTCATCGCGATGACTCATATGACCTTGGGAATGACCTTGGATGAGTCATGCGACCTTGAAAATGACCTTGATGAGTCATAGCATGACTCAGATGACCTTGAAAATGACCTTGTAAATTTTTGATGAGTCATGGTATGAGTCATGACCTTGAAAAATTTTCGATGAGTCATAGTATGAGTCATATGACCTTGAAAATGACCTTGATGAGTCATAGGATGAGACAGATGACCTTGAAAATGACCTTGATGAGTCATATTATGAGTCATGGTCTTTGTTTAAATGACCTTGAAAATTTTGGTGAGTCATGGAAAAAAATTTCAAGGTCATATGAGTCATAGTATGAGTCATACGACCTTGAAAATGACCTTGATGAGTCATGTGATGAGTCATGGTCTTTGTTTCAATGACCTTGAAAAATTTGATGAGTCATACTATGAGTCATGGTCTTTGTTTCAATGACCTTGATGAGTCATATGTCTTTGTTTTTAAAAAATGTACTTTTAGACTTAGCATATTTTTGAAAAATATGACGACCGGGGGGGGGGGGTACTCTGCTAGCGGTGCCCTGTGCCAGCGGTGCCCAATCCATCTACTAATTTGTGATTCTGACTTTTTATGTGGTCCTTAATATCAGATAAACCAACATGACTTATACTAAAAGTTGAATTGCAATGCCTACAAAACGCTTCCTTATCAAATTTTCCGTTTTTTATAAAAAGAAATTCTGCAGTATATTTATATAGAAATTGACACTTTCTCTTTGGCATTCTTGAAGGTATAAGAAGAAAAACTTGAAGTCATTTGAACTTGAAAACAACTTAAAACTTTTAAAATATATTTTTTTAAATATATTAAATTTTAAAAATACCATCTGTAAATATTTTAATAATTTCTTTGTTTTAAATTCGATTTGTTTAGTATTTTTTTCGGAATTACAGGTAATAATAGTTTTTAATGTACTTGAAGTATATTTCAAGTACATTTCAAGTATTATGCAAACGGGATCGAAGTTTCAAAGAATTTTTCATTACTTTACTATATTTAACGGTCAAAAATGGTAAATAATTGAGATTCCCGAAAATGTTTTCGGTACACGAGAAAAAGACATAAAATCTTGGACAATCTCGGAAACCAAATTAACAAAAATCCATAATTAAAATATAAAATAAAATTAATAAAATACGAAGAAACACAAGAAGTTACATAAAGTAACATATTTTTAATAGAATATACAAAAGAAAAACATGAATCAATTTAAAAAGAAAAAAATAGAGATCAATAATTTTATTAAGCTAGATAAAAATATTAAAAATTAAATAATAAAAAAGCAAAAATTTAAACAAAAAGAAATAATAAAAAATATAACAATCAGCTAAAGAGAACGGGGAGAAAATTACTCATCCTTGTTTGGCTGACTAACAACCACAAAAAATACATTTGCTGCTCTGACAGTAGATTTTTAAACTACACAAGAAACCGCTGATATATGCTTCCTATAATATAAGGAAAAATTCAAACTTTCGAAAAATAGAAATGCGCCGCTGCAATACGTTTTTATAAAAACTTATTTTAGACAATTTTGAGGGAAAAAAGATGGCTGAAATTTTTTTAAATGTATTTTTGAAGAAACTATGTTAAGTTGTCATGAAAATGCCGAAATATCATCGTAAGATTTTTCTCGAAATGTATTAGAAAAATACATATTTTTGGTTATTACTTAAAGTTAATTATAGCTAAAAATATATCTGATTTACATTATATCAAGATAATTCGAGATAAAATAAATTTCATAAAATACCTAACAAATGTCTGAAAAGTAATTAAATATAAATGTTGACTAAAAGTAATATTTAAGAACTTGAATAATGATCTCATGATTATATACTATCAAAATTCAAGCCTTAAAATTTATGGTAAATTAAAAACCTTACCTGAAAGAACTTTCTAAAATGCTTAAAATAATGTTTCTGAAGAATAAAATTCATATAATGATGAGTCACAAATTGTACACCAATTGGTGTACACACCAACCACCATTATACAAACTGTATATGAGTGGTTTCTGTTGTTGAAACACCATTAAAACGGTTCGAATTATTCGAATGTTAAATTACTTAACTTTTTATCGAAACTCTAATTATTAGAAGCTGCTAGAACATCGTATAAATTGTTTTTTATATCAGGATTCAAAAGATAACGTCATAATTCCAAGTATTTATGTAATGAAATATTGTATAATTTTCAAACAATTTTTCAGTCTTGAATAAAATATTTTCAAAGTCATTTATTAAAATTTCGATATTTAAATATGTTTATTTAAAAATTATTTACTAATGAAACTTCTCATAAAAACTTATTTATTTAAAATTATCTTTAACAAAATCTATTTTCAATTTAAAATTTGTTTAAAACTTATTTTAATAAATACTTAAATAAACACGGTAATGATTTTATTAATAAAAATCGCCATTCGTACATCTTTTTCACTATATATTTCGATAGCATCACTGTCATCAACAGGTTACTTACATTCACGACGGATGAATAACTATACTATATTGATAATATATAAACAAATTATAAAATCTATAAATTTTAAATTATAAATAAAAATTTTAAACAATTATTTTTTAAGAATATTTTCAATAATCAATATTTAAACTTTTAAAATTATTTAAAAATATTATTTTAATTTTTTTTTAATTATTTAACATAACTATTATTAATATAAATCAACATACAAAAACTTAATTAAAAACATTCAACACACAAGTATTCACTGCATTCTGCACATTGATTTTAGGATTAAAAGTTCTTATCAATAATGCTTCACATATCACACGCTCAAAACAATTATCAACATTTTTTGATAAGATTTTAAAATCAGACATTCCTAATTCTTTCATACAGACTTTATTATGATCCTTGATATTGGACACTCCCTTCGGTCGACATTATTCTTGAACTCGAGTACAGAGATGGCGGGAAGTCTCTACAATATATGTGGCATTACACCCATTACATGTGAATTGATAAACAAGATCCGAACACAATCCAACCGGCGTTTGAGATTTACTAACAAACATACTACGTACTTTACACGATTTTGAAACAATTCTATAATTCAATTTACCCAGCTGTTTACCTATCTTTCGTTTGTAATTTTTATATCCTTCAGAATATGGCAATACCATCGTATATTTTGGCTCATCCTGTTTGTTAGTATCAATACTCATATTCACTACATCCTTTTTCACTGGCATCCTTTTCCAGAAGAGGCAATTTTTGTCGGTGTTAAACAATTGATGACTATTGTATCAACCATCTTTACTTATTTTGGCAAGCTCCGAAGGATATTCTTTGACAGCTTCTATATTTCCTGGAGTAATTTCACTTTTAATTTTAACATTATGAAATGCATGTCGTTCCAAAATTCTTTGCAACCATCGATTACTTGCAGTAAATATTTTGTTGTTGTTATCAGTTGGTTTTAAGTATTAAATTGTTAAAGCCTTCTGTTCAACGGTATTGGTATATAGTGGTACACGATTTTTCGTATGATCTTCTATCCATGTTACCAACACCCGTTCCATTCTTTCTTCAATTACATCTCTTGCATATGAAGAACATTTAGCACTCAATTTTGAACCATTTGTCACCTATTATCTTATAGCGGTTTCATTTTTATGAATTGTTCTGATTGTAGCTTCTCTCAAATTAAAACAACCTTCACCATTTACTAGTCGATCTAGGATTTGTATCTTTGTTTCTAAAGAAATGGATTTTCGTTTTAACTTTTTTTGCTGCTGTATCTGTCATTTTCGTCTAGGTTTAAATAAAAATGTGATATTGAATAATTTACTTAAGTGTTATAAAAGTTGAAACTTACTGTATTTTATTAATTAACGTCAAAAATTCAAGCTATCTATTTGATGAATTTTCAATTCAATTCAATATAATAAATAATACGTATATATTATAATAAATTAACGATAAAAACTTACATACTTCGAAATTTTTTATATGACTTGTCAGTAAGCCGGCATTATGAATTTTACAGTAATTAGGTTGCGATTCATAAATCTCATTTTTTAAACAGGAATATAAACACCTGACAATGAAATAAACTAGTTTCTTAAGAATCGTAATTATTCTAAATCTGACAACCCATAATCTAATCAGAATTGAAAGTAAGGGATTAAGTTTCGAAAACTTAAAGCCACCTGTAAGTAATATGACAACTCGATACTTATAGGTCATGCATCGCTTCGCACGACTTTCATTCAGGACCTTTATAGAATCAATTGCCAAAATCTCTTTTAGAATCGAAAATTTTGACACCAAACTTTACATGAAGGTTCAATAAAAAAATCAAAAAAAAGTATTTCATTCAATCATACTGGCATCTTGCCGAAGGAGAGATTAATTCTCGCCCTTATATAATACTATAGCTTTTATTCTTTGATCTTTGGATGTTAGATTTAGAAACTCCTGCATCAAACGTTAATTTCCTGATTAGTACTATGCCACTCGTTTGACCAGCTTCTAATTAATCAAGCCATGTCTCTCCACTGTGCAAATTTTCGAGAATTAAAAGTTTGAGGTATGAAAACTTCCCTGCACAAAGTTCCCAAAATTTCAAGTCAGTTTTTTCATCTTAAAGTCAAAAGACTTATAGTCTTAGAACAATTGGGAACTTAAAATGAACTTGCATTGATTATTAATTAATGCGCCTCTATAAAATTAATATATGTATAATATATATAACTCTGATGTAATATGTTCACGTAATCGCCCATGATTATCAAAAACATTTATCATACAATCTCGTAATTTCAAAAGCTGTGAAACTTCTTTTAAGGTGAAAGTTTTTAACATAGAAGTACGGCAAAATATAAAACGATGAAGAGACAAGAGAAAATGTAGCGCAATACATTATACAGTAGCCCATGAACCCAGAGGCTCGTCGTATCATTAGTAGTTCTTATTGTAGAGCTTAACTTTCCCCAACAGCCACGCACTAAATCGCAGTACCAGCGTCGCTTGTGGCGGGAGTTTAGTAGCCGATTAAAATAATTATGCGTTGTTGCTAGTGGGACGCGAATACAGCGAATTTTAAGCAGATAAACAGCTAGAGGTGATAGATTCTCCCCACACGTAACCCACCATTAAATTTTGGGTAAAGGTTCCTTATATTTACATTTTTACAATATCACTGGGACCCAGTGACTGGGTACTTTATTGATATGCAATCTACATTTACTGAATTAGTTAGAAAGGACATCAAATGGTATAAAATGTTTTTCTTTCATTTGTTTTTAAAAATTTATTATCTTTCAAAATAATATTATTCTAATAAAAGAATTTTTAATTTAATATTTAAATTACAACCATATTTAATATAAAGACAAGTGATCATAAAAATTTCAAAGATAAGTTTAACGTGTTTTAATAATTAATTAACCTTTAAAATTTAATTTGTTTTCACTGAAACAATAAAAAATATTAATGCTACTGTGACAAAGTTTTGTCACTTTAATGGTTTGTTAATTTAGCAGCTTTTTAATTATACATTATTTTGGATTAAGGAAGTAGATAGACTTTTGAAATTTGATAACATTTTGAAACAAGAAGTGCATATGTTATTAGAAATAAAAGTTGCTATTGGAGTTGTTCCAACTATTTTCATTATTGGTGATATAGAAAATACTTGAAATGAAATACTTGTATATATTTTAAAAAAGTTAAAAATGGCCTAATTTGTTTTTAGCATTGAAATTAATATAGGTAATGTAATATTTCAAAGTGTTGAAATTGAAAGTTAATTTTAGGACTTTATGTATTATGTTGGTCATGAAACTTAATTGTCGAAAAATAGCGATTATTGGGTCATTTGTTAGTTTTCATGGTCTTCTTATTGGTTCCTTTAGTAATAATTTAATAATATTTGTTATTGGATTCAATGTAATAAATGGTAAATTTTTATTATTAATATGTTAAGATTATTTTTATCAGTGAAAATTAAGAATGTTTTGTGGTATTTTAATATGTGGTTAGTTAAATATGATGTATTTATAAAATTTTTGAGAGGTTAAATACTTTATTTCTAGTTGCTATGTATTACGAGTTTTATTAAGAAATAATTTTTAATTATCAAATTATTTTGGTCAGTCTGATACAAATTAAGTTGCCATTTGATCCAAACATTATTTGAATCTTGTTTGCTGAATTAATAATTGATTTCATTCGATAAAACATCAGTCATTCACAAATCACTTGAAATTGATTTTTATCTAACAACAACTGCAACTGTTTTGTGATTAGGGCATTCAAAACCGAGAATTTTTTTGGAACCGGGTTTTCGGTGCTAGAATGTTCCAGAAACGGGTACCCGGTTCTGGAACCGGTGCTGAAAATGTAAATAAAAAATAATAAATTATAAGTAAAAAAGCATTTTTATTATAAATAAATTCACAGAAATTCAATATATAAATAAACACAATTCAATTTAATAAATAAAAAGCTATTAGCTTCTCTAAATGTCCGCTTCCGTTTTAAAATGTGTTCGTAAGAAACTTAAAATGTCTAAACTTTGATCGTTTAGTGATGATCTAATTTTTGTACAAACCATACCACAATTGGAAAATACGCGCTCTGAATCTACGCTCGTAGGTGGAATGGATAACAAGTTTTCATAACAGGTCTGGAGATTCTTTCCACGATTGCTCTCCAGTTCGAAAATAGCCAATTCTTTTTTTATAACATTAGTTATGTCTCTAATTGTTTTTGTTGGTGGGGTAATAGTGGAATTTACATCCTTGCTAATGGCACGGTTAAGCTTTTCCTCCAACGACAATTCTATTCCAATTTCAACATCATTGTCTGAGTCCGACTCAGATGACTGCTGGCTTCCTTCGAGTGGATTTGATAGGCCAATTATCATGTTTGCTATCGCTGACTTTGTCAAATGTTCAAAGTTTAAAACGGAGTCTGGATCCAGTTCTGCATAATCTTGTTTGCTTTTATGTAAATATTGCAGCAAACTAGCCACTTTCGTTCGTCGTTGATTTATGCGATAACAAAGCGAGTCCTTCATTTGCAGAGCAAATTCACTGCAACCGAGGTTGTTTATCATAAACAAAATTGTCGTGTCAGCTGTTAATAATGTCGCATCTCGGCGGCATAAAGCTTCTGCAGCTAATTTTATTGGTTCAAGTGTTGTTACTAAATCATTAATCATATTCCACTCTTCGTCTTCGAATGAAAAACTTGAATTGAGATCTATTAAAGATTTTCGAATGTTGTTTTTTAATTTACGAAATCTTTCAAGCATACTATAAAGGCTATTCCATCTTGTCTTTACATCAATTATCAATTGCAATTCCTTTTCAAATTCTTCTTTGATGTATTTTTGAAGAATTTCGTTTTAGTTGGTGATTTACGAAATAGCTTGACTACAGTTCTAATTTTGCGGATAAGATCATAAAAATTCTCACACAGTTCTGGTTCATTCGCTTCCAATTCAAGATTAAATCCTTCGTCTTGATCGTCGTCACCATTACCATCACCATCTGAAATACAGTCGTCGTCATCGTTACCAGCTGGAGCTGGTTTAGGTTTTTGATAAAGGATATCCAATACTGCTAAATGAATTGCGTGAGCGAAGCAGAGTTGCTGCCTACAGGTCAATATTTTCCCAACCTTTTGCATTACAGTGGTACCGTCCGTTGTAATGCAAATGATGTCTTCATGCAAATTCAAGCCAAATATTTGCAGCCTTTCTTCAATAAGTTTGATACAGCATTCTGCAGGCAACGATCCTCGTACTCGTACCAGTCCCAAATTCCAAAATTTACATTTAATGTGCGCATTTATGTTTAAATAGCGTCGGTTCTTACATGAAGTCCACTCGTCGAAAGTGAGACTAAATAGCTTTCCTTGGGATTTCAAACCTTGTAATTCAACCTTATACTTTTCCCGAATTATTTTTCCATATTTCATTACCATGTCTCGAATTGTTGTAGCTGATTTTGGAACTTCAAATCCACGCGCTATTAGCGACTTGCGCATCTCAATTGAACTAATGAAAATTCTGAATGGTAAACCATCGCCGGCTGTCATACGAGATAGTACCGCTTCAAGAATGATGAGGTAGTTTGTTAGCGTAGAACTGTGTACATTTCTGCGCTTTTCTGGTGGTGCAGTTGATGTTGCTGCTGTACTTACAGAAGCATATCTCTTCGCAGGTTTTACTATGATCTTGTGAATAGATGTAATATGTTTATGGAGGGAACTTGTTGAACCACCTGTTGTCTTCAATGGCTTATCACATCGTTTACATTTCGCAAACTCACCAGAATTGTTGTCACGGAGAAAATACTCCCATACTGGAGTTTTTTCAATCAGCCGCTGGCTGCATTCCTCAAATTTGATATTTCTTATAGACATGTCTAGTAGAAAAATTTGCGATAATTTTATGTTTTCTATAATAATAAAATTTTTACTTGCCTTAAAGATTAAACTGGACACTTTTGATTGATTTACTTCCGACCTTCCGAGTGACCAATAAAAATAACACTACATAAAAAATACAATATATATATATATAACCTATATAAAAACTCACATATAAAAAAACACAATATAACTTTAGAGTAAATTTAATACTTTCATACGACTTGTTATAGTTATAAATAAATCAAATTAAATTCAAATTTAATTATTATATTGATGTTGTCTTAAAGAGACTGTGAATTATATTTGCAAATGTAATCGAAGGGCTTAATTTTGAACTAATCTTTTAATTCACAGTCATTATTAACGGAAATATGTACTTATATTATTTCGTAATGTAAATATTAAGCTGCGAACAGTATTTTGCTTATTTTAGAATATGAGAAATGCTTGCTCTCAGCACCGAAAACCGGGAAATTTTACCAAATTCAATCTCGGTTTTCGGTTCCAGAAAATCTCCGGGTTTCCCGGAAACCGGGTTTTGGAATCCCGGTTTTGGATGCCCTATTTGTGATCAATTATCATATAATAATAAATAAATAATTTTTGATTATGGTGAAAATTAAACTATTTACAGCAGTGGTGCCCAACCTTTTTATCAAGTGGGCAACTATTTAAATGAAAAAGTCTTTGCGGGCACATTTTTGAAAAATTAGTTAATAGAAAAATGATCTTATAACAATCTTTTTATTAGGAAACATGCATTTGTATTAAAAATTTAAAATAATAAAAATAATAATGTGAAACAAAACAAACAAATTTATTTATAACATCATTTTAATGCGGCTTTTGAATTTGAGTCTGGCTAACAAGTTGATCAATATCAGGATTGATTTTTGAATTTGATAATAGAATGAGGTTTTCCAAGTGAGCATCAGTGAGTGAACATCTGAATTTGCTTTTTATGTAGTTCATTGAAGAAAATGTCTTCTCACAAATGTAAGTTGATCCAAATTTGACCACAAACCGGAGTGCCATGTTGTTAAGTTCAGGATAGTCATTTTTTGGAACAAGCTTCCAGAATGCTTTTAAGTCGGGTGAAATAGGTGATTCACAAAGCTCTTGAAACTTTCTCTTTAATCCTGTGTGGTTTTGAATGTCAGTAATTTCCATCTGTATTTTTGGAGAATACTTGCTGATTTCACTTTCTGATATAGAGAATGGATTAATGAACAATAAAATGTTATCCTTCTCTGCCTCAAAGTCAGAAAATCGAGAAGAAAATGAATGAGACAAATTCATAATGGCAAGTTTGTATTTTTCATAGTCCAAGTTGACAGTGATTGAACTTTCAAGTTGAAATTTCTGAAGCGTGGGGAAAAGATCCAGATTTCCTTGAGAAAGACTGTTATAAAACAGTTTTAATTTTGCCTTAAATGCATTGATTTGATTGAATAGTGTTGGGAACAAACTATTTTCACCTTGCAATCCTGTGTTCAAGATGTTCAGGTAATTTGTGACATCAACAAGAAAAGCCAATTCACTCAACCAGGAATTGTTTTTCAAAAGATCACACTCGGTAGGCAACTCTTTTTTTTCTTCCAAAAATTGCAGTACTTGGGTCCTTAACTGGAAAAATCTTGACAGCATTTTTCCCTTTGACAACCAGCGAACAGAGCAATGGAGCAAAAGTTCACCACAATCATCGGTTTCCTCTTCAAACAGGGATCGGAACTCTCTTCTATTTAGAGATCGTGCTCTAATCTTGTTAATACAGTGCACAGCTGTGTCAATAACATGCTTGAATTCCATATCCTTTGAGCAAAGAACTTCTTGATGAATAATGCAATGGTACTTAAAAAGTTTTCTTTTTAGATATTTTTCTAGAAGGGAAACACAACCGTTGTTTTTTCCAACCATTGCAGGAGCTCCATCTGTGCAGATACTTTCCAGTTGATTCCAGTTGAGCTTATACTCGTTGATGCTTGAATTTTCCACACAATCTTTCAGTGCTTCAAAGATATCGGCTCCAGTTGTTGTGGTTTTCAGTTGACAAAGGCCAAGAAGTTCCTGAACAACATCGAAGTTTTCATTGACACATCTTATATAAACCAGTAATTGAGCACTGTCAGTTGCATCACAGCTTTCATCAATTGCAATTGAAAAGTATTTTGAAAGTGAAGCAGCAACAATAATTTGTTTTGAGACATCATTGGCCATTTCTTCAATTCTCCGAGTAACTGTATTTCTTGAAAGTGCTATGTTTTTGGACAGAAATTTGTTTTTTGGGTCACCTGAGTTTTCAGCAAAAATAGAAATTGCCTCTTTTACCATTTCACCATCTGAATAACTTTTTTTTAATCTGGCAAGCAGCAGGGAAATTTGAAAGGAAGCTTTTGTCATACCGTGCATTTCTTCTTGTCTTTTGGTAAAAAATGTTTGCTGAACTGCAAGTTTCGATTTTCTCTTTGAAATAAAGTCAGTTCTGTCTGCAGATCCAATTGGGTATTTGATTTTGAATTCTGAATGCATCTGATTAAAATGACGTTCCACATTGTATTTTTTATAGACTGCAACTGTGTCATTACAAATCAGACAAATTGGCCTTGATGATTGTGAATGTGTGAACAAAAATTGTTCTTCCCAGTTATTTCTTAACACTTGTTGCGCAGATTTTTCATCTTCANTTTTTTTAACTAACGATGTAACGATATTTGAGTTAATTAATTTTAATTTAAAGTAGGAAAAAATTTAATTTTCTTGGAATTCCCATTTAATAATTAATTGTTGGGATTGATTAATTTTAATTTCGAAAATTAAAAATGCGCTTGTAATTCTCATTGAAACATTATACATCTTAATGTTAAAAATTGATATTTTCTTTAACCGTATTTAGAAAAACACCCACGGGCATTTGAAAAAGTCTCCACGGGCACTTTTTTGCCCGCGGGCACTAGGTTGGGCACCACTGATTTACAGCAAGCAATTTCTAAACTATTGTAATGCACCAATGCAAAATTATTGTCCTAAGAGAGATTTGGCGGTCTCAAAATATTATTTAGGAGTTACACTCAAAAGTTTGAGAACATTTTGTACAGTACAAAAGGTTTTTGATGTTGTTATTGCAGTTCACAGCATTAGTTCCTATGGGAGAACGTAAAATTTATGTGAACTAATTTGAAATTAGGTAAAAGTAATAGGAAAACATGCAGTTTTTAAATGTTTGTGTTGTGTGTAATATCGCAAATTGTGTAAAACGAGGACAAATATTATGGGGAGTTGATAATTCAAGTTATATTTTTTCATTAAATTTACATTTCTTAAAAGACTTTTAAAATGATTTAATTCTAATAATATTTATAATGAAAATAAATTGTCGTATTTATTATGAATTTCAAGTGTCAGTAACTCGTGCACAGCACTACGGACCACAAGAATTGCCAAAAACGTTAGAAGTTGAATGACGACGAAATCAACATCAAGACGGTACCGAATCGAGATTAAAAGACGAGTGGTATTTTAAATATATCTTTTATTATATTATATTACACAATATTTTATATTTATTTACATTATTTAGATTTGTATTCACTTATAAATTTTTATATAAGTTCACCCTTGCCACATTATATTATATCATATTTATATTTTCTTAAAAAATTTTACATAGACCCAAATTCTTTACCCCTTCGTTTTTCTACACCCTAACTACAAATCACTTATGCAACTCTACTGAATCCTTTACGCGCAGTAGCGATTCCTTCCCACCACCATAATAAGGTCACCAGCTTCTGTCTTGACTCGTTTTGATCACAAATACGTGAAGTCACCGTCACCACAGATTTACGCACCAACATTTGGGCCTCTTCGCATTGACAAGTTTCGTCAATCAATGAGGTCCTCCTAATCCAATCTTAGATATCCACTGTCGCATCCTAGAGGGCATTAGTACTGCAGCATAACCGTCTTTCTCAACCGGCTCCTTTCTCCGATCCCGTTCTTCCTAGATTCGGACGGCACACCTTCGGCGCTCTTTCGCATCTTTGAAGCTCGTACGACATCCTTCTCAAAATTACGCGCAGATCATCTCCCTGACAGCTTACCTGCCGAATTGATATCCGAACTTGCCTTGAAAATCGCTGATTCTCTAGGCGCAAAAAATCATTATAATTTCCAAATACACCTCATCACAGACCTACAGCTTTACCCGGTCTTTCTAAAAACGCACCCCTATTAACCCACCAATTCCTTTCTGCACTCCCCTTCGACAGCATTGGTCGACTCAGAATACCCATATCCAATGTTCCCTTTAAGCCATAAGCAACAGTGCGCGCAAAGTCAGCCTTTAAATACAAATGAGCGTGTTTGTTTAACTTCCCGTGAAACTGTAACTTAACGAAAATAATAATGGCACACGCAGATCTATTTGAGATTATTGTCAACACTGTATTCTATAACTGTAGCGACTATGTTGAAAACTAAGTAGATAACCGGTCTTCGCTGCTGGTGGTCCATTTACATCGACAATTTCCGTGTGCTTTTTACTAGGAACAACTGCCATGAAACGGTTGAATTAAATATACTGCGCTGGGGAGTTGGAGGTGCTGGGCGCGCGCAGTTTAGAGGGAACGTTGCCCATATCACCTCGCTAAGGTCGCTGACCGCATTCACGCACTTAAACCACTTTTCATTTTGTGTTTTAACAATAATTTGTATAAAACTTGAAAAAATTTAATGGATTAATATCTAATTAAGAATTTAAATAGCAAATTTATTTTTCACAATTTCAATACATTTTTTTACAATAAATTGCGCGCGCATACTCCTGGAAAGGGTAGTTCACTCTACCTTTCATACAAAGGGAACACATTACGTGTAAATAGTTGAGCCGAATAATTTATCCTGACAGCAGAAGACCAAATTTCTTAATTTTTTAGGGTAATAATCATAATGAATATGTTGGGTATTTGTGCAAGTCGGTATCACTGTCTGACACTCCTTCGTGTCCTTTGAAAATAAGTTAAACACCCAACACAAAATCTTTTTTCGAGATTAATACAATTACACTTTTGTTACACTTTTTATTGATTCCACCACACTTGATACAACCCATTTTTGCACCTTTCAATACTACTGGAAATCTTACGTAGGGATGAATCTTCCAATGGGAGATGTCCCTTTTAGGTACACTCGATTTAAATTATTCAATTGACACTAATTTCAAGGTTTTCTTTGTTACTCTTGCTAAATTTCTCGTTTCCTTTTCTTCGATCAACTGGTGGCTTGCTCACTTCTGAGCTCTCTTTCTATACAGTTCATAAGAGGCCATTTATCTATAAAATTGCTTTAAAAAATTTTCCCGGACCCAAATCAATATTTGAGGTTTTTTTGATTACTTTAATTTGTTTACCCTGATTAGGGTTCAAAATATTCCCTCTTTTATCTTGTTGCTCGGGTCTCACTGCGCTTCGGGTTTTCTACAGCGCTCGAGTTTCCCATGGGCTCGAGTTTTCCATTACCGATTAATAAATTTTAATTAATTTGTTTTTTCGCCTTAACTTTCCATGTGAACACCTATTTAAATTTTTATTATAATTTCTGAACTCGTCTATCAATTTGGCGTTCAACCATACCCCCGTTCAATATTGATTTTTTTAAAATTTTAATTAATTTTGCACTTTTATTGATTTTACCATTATTTGTTATGCTTCCCTTTTATATATGTTGGTTACTTAGGGGTGTATCATTTTTACATTTTTAAAAGGTGTTAGGGGTAATCATAATCGTTCGACTCTTTCCTAAGCACCTCCATGACTATTGAAATTTAAACCATTTGTGTACCCATGGTGACGACCATGTTGGTACTGTACACAAAGGCGAAAAAACAATGAGCAGGTGAGCTCTATTACTAAAACTACTCCCCATTGTATTTTCTTTTCGGGTTCTAGACTGCCGATAGAAGGTCTTACGTCTTTATTCACTATGTATGCTGCTTTTAGATCATTTGTGGTCCTCAATTACGGATATTTCCTATTACTCTCTTACAAAAATTTTCCGCAGGGATCCGCCCTTATTTTCCAGCTAATAATTATTATTCTACACTTCCTACAATATCTAAATTATCCTTTGAAAAATTTGAGCAGGGATTGGCCCTTATTTCCAGCTAATCCACGCTTCCCATAGTATTTAAGTTATACTTCAAAAAATTTGAGCAGGGATCTGCCTGTATTCTCAATCCTAACCTACATTTGACCACGGTACTTCCAGCGATAGGACCCGTGAGGAAGCCCCCACATGCCGGCCCAATCCAGCTGCGCGATTGAAAAACCAGCATACCCACCAGTCTGAGCATCCCGAAGGTACCTCAAACCATGATATGCTGAATCTCAATTCAGCGGTACTAACGTTCGTAATCAGTTAGTATAAAAATTGAACACAATAAAAATTATTATTTAATACCTACAACTAAATGAAATTAAACAATTAAAAGAAAATAACAAAAGAAAATTTAACTAGAAATTTTATTGCATATTATATTAAATCATCTCGTAAAATTACTACAACAATAAAAAAATAAATTACCAACTCCACGTGGGCATAAAATCGAAAACTGAGAGCTTCACTGTTTACAACTAAATTTTGATGTTAGCGAAAAAGTAGTAGTAGTTTTTTAAATGAATTTGTGATCAGTATTTATACTTATTTTTCATGCATTTGCTGCCACTCTATCCAATCAGAGTGCGAGAAATTTTTAATTAGTCTTGTACACATGCATGAGTGTGTGCAATTGTTTGTTTGTTTTAATTCAATACATTTAATTAATTTCTTATTTAATTTTTATTAATTTTAATTTTATAAATTTTATAATTTAAATAATTTGAGTTATATTAATGTTTATTAATTTAAACATTTTTATTCTTTAAATTTAATAAGTTAAATAACCATTTAATTCTATAAACTTTACAATTTATATAATGCTACTAATTTTATTATTTTCGACGATTTAATTTTTATATTGTTTAAATAATTTTCAACTAATTCTATTTTATATTTTATTTTTTCTATTTAAATTTTTAAGTGTTGAATTTTTTGTTAAATTTATTTATCTCTTATTCTATTATGCGGGGTTTATTGGTTCTTAATGTGTGATGTAATTTATTTCATTTATTTTAAATTAAACCTTGGTCATAAATTTTTCAACTTTGCGGTTTTTGTGTTCGGTATTTTCGATCGATTAAAACAAACTCTCAGTTCTTGGTCTCAGCCCAACAAATCACTCCGGGACCCGTTAAAATTGCGTCCCGCAATTCTGTTAGACATATGAATTTCCCAGATCATAGTCTATTACATTTCCATTAACCCATAAACATACTATAACAGTTTAAGACATGTTAAAATTGAATTATCAGAAAAAGGTCTAAGCTAAAATTCAAGCAGTTGCCACATACAGTGACTGGTCATAATACACATACATACTTATACCGTGTCCAAACTCAATTCAAGTCACATGCAACAGTTTTATTTCTGGATCAATTCTTCAGTTGGTTGTTTCTTCTCGTTTCTGGGTTCGGTTTTCAATCTTTCGGCTGGGTTTTGTAGGCATGTTCGATTCCTGTTGTTGATTTTCATAATTAGCTCGTAATACTTACTGAAGATCATAGGATTCTCTCTATCAGGGTTTGACTGCTTTCCCTGATTCTCTTTGAATTTTTAGGCTGGGGTTCTAGTTTTCCGGATCATTTGATGGTATGTGACAGACCTTGCTCAAGGGTCTTCGGAACCTTTTGTTTAACTGGGTGATTGGACACATAGATTTTTCTTTTGGTTTTTCTCGGTGGTTTTTGTTTACGGTATTGCTCTTATTAAGGGATTTTCTTTCTCTGATGGGTAACTCAATTCATCTTCGATTTGGATCTAAGTTCGCTTGAATTGATTAACTTTCCAATGTCACTGGGTCTGTGACTTTCGTCTCGTTTATCAGGATCTTCTACCGTTCTTTGTTTAGGGGTTCCAAATTAGGTATTACTTTTAGATATTCGTTTAACTCATTCTTTCCGGGTTTGCACTTTTATCTTTCTTCTGGATTTATATTCTTTCTTCTCATTTGGGCCTCTGTTCTCCTTTACTACTGTGAGGGTTCAAATTTAGTATTTTTCTCAACTGATTACTTGATCCATTTCTATTTATACATCAATCCCTTGCTACATTATACATCAATTTATACCTATACATCTAGTACATTTAGTTTGCTATTTATACATCAATTTTTACATATGTTCATTTCTTTCTTACTATTTTCATCTACACTTCCTCTTTAATTTCCACTTCATCCTTTGGACTACCCTTCTTCTTTTCCTTGGCCGTCATCATTTGTGTTTCTTCTGCCATATCTTTACATTTTCTCAATTATCCGTTATTTCATTGATTCTTAATTCGGCCGACCTTGCTTCTTCTTTTAGTCTGAGTATCGTCGTCTTAAGTACTTCATTTTCTCTTGTTTTGTTTTCTGCAACTTTTCTTCATATCCTTATCAATTCATCCTGTCTCTTTTCTTTCATCACAAATTCTTTTATTATGTTACCTTGTTCTATACATTGTCTTCTCAATTCTTCGGATACGTTGAGTTTTACATGTTTCTTCCCTTCTACGTACGGTTGTCGACTGTTATTTCCTTGACATTGGAGGTTGACAATTTTTTCTCTCCGACTGTTGAATTCTTTTCTCAGTGCGTATTTGCTTGGTTGGTTCTGCGGTACTTCTCCGTGATTGATTTTTCTCTGGATTTCACATTCGGACAGTTGGTAATTACGTGTCCTGTTCTTTTACATTCGTTTTTACACCTTTTTATACGACGATATTTCTTTTCGCAATGCCTCATTCTCTGACAATTCCAACCTATCATATTCAAAGAACAATTACGCTCATTGTGTCCTCGCTGCTGGCCTTGGTTACAATACTGTTTTACTTTATTTTCGATATTTGGTTCAATCTCATTTTCATTTTTTACTGTTCTTCTGTCACGATGTTTTCATTATTTTCACCATTTCGATTCTCGTGGACTTCGTCGGTCTTCGATTTGTGGCAATATCTTCTATTGACTGCTCTCATGCGATTCTCTTGGATTGCTGTAATATCAGCCTAATTTTCCGTATTTTTATAATTTCTCCGATTGTTCCCAATGATTCTGATATTTTGATGGTCCAATGTTACATTTTCTATTCTTTCGATTGTTTCACTTTCCACTCTTGAGTCCAGAGTTCTTTGTAATTCCCGTTTGTTGCTCGGTACCACTTTTATCATATGGATTTGTATTACTTTTCTTTGTTATCTTTCACACATTTCTTCTATCTTTTCCCTCTGGCTGTCAACTCTCAACAGTTCTTCCTTTCCCCTTTTCCAAATACTTTTCTTCTCTTTTTGCCTGAGGTTCTTTTCGTCTACTCCATCTTTCTTCTGCTTCTCGTGCCTTTGTGATCTGCACGGTGTTTCATCCTTGTTGTAGTTGGGTTGATTTCAATTTGTGATCTGCTTCCAACGTATTGTAATACATTTATTCTTGGAGGTTGCTTTCTTTCTATTTCAGATTGATGCTCGATTATGTTACTGCATAGTTTTGTAAGGATGGTTGTCTGATTTTGCATCTCAGCTAGCTTGTTCGCTCATATATCCATATTATCTCTCCGTCGTTGATTTCTTTCTTTAGTTAGGTTTCAGTGTCTTTTGCTATTTCTGCTGTTACATTATTTTCTCTTTCATGGAGTTCCATTGGCGTTTTACACTTCTCGACTGACTGTTTTGAAATTCCTTTTACCACTCTCTTTTGAGGGTCGACTTTCCGTTTTTGAGATGTCGCTTTGATTTCTCCTTTTCACACTCTTGCGTTTGCTTGGATTTGATTGTTCGTTTTCCTTTCTTTGCAGCTCTTATTTCTTCTACGTTTGACACACTTGGTTCTATTATCGATTGGCTTAATGATTTGGTGATGAATTCTGGTTCATTGTTGATACTTGGCTGTTATCTTGATTGATTGATTTACCTTACTAGAAAAATATCACTCCTCCTTACCGTTTATTATCTTTATAAATTATAATTTATATATTATATAACATAGTTACCATGTTTTTATTTTGGTTTCCCTGGGCATCTCTTAATATTTGTTTCCTCGTTCCCTTAGTTTACACCGTTATTCTCATGTTCTACTTAATTTTCGCGATCCTTATTTATTTTAATTCGTGTTCTTTTTCCCCGTTTCTATGGTTTTCTTGGCTTTGAATGACTATCTTTTTCTGCTATCTTTATCTATTAACTGGTATTACCTCTTAGTTTTTTCTTCATTACTATGGTCCTTGTTTTGTTCTCGGTTGTTTCCAGTTTTAATCATTTCTTGAGTTTACTATAGCGGTTACCCTTATATTTCCTCCTTTCATTAACTATTATTATTGTTGCTGTTTTTCCTGACTTAGTTCATTGTTCTACTTAACGGTTTCCCTCCTTCAGTTTGAAACTGTATTCACAGTTGTACTTGTATTGCCTCTCATCTGTACTTGGCTCATTCCTTGTCATTTCTATACCTCATTCTTAACTAAAATTTCCATTATTCTCCTTATATTCTCATTCATTCTCTTTTACCCGATTATCTAATATCAATTCATTTCTTGTCATTTCTACTGAGATATCAAAATTTACCAATCTTACCATTCCTTAACTCGCCCCTCTTTACCTTACAAATTTCTAACTCGTTCGTTTCTGCATTCAAAACAATCAACTGGAACAAAATTCTTATCCCATTGGTCTCCGCTTTCCAGACTTATTAAAATTCTAATTTCTCCGTTTCTACTTTCGAAGCCTTAAAAATTATCATCTAGTCTGTTTATACCCTCGAAATTTTCAAATGGTGTACCATTCCTATATCGTGGGTTGTGATGAACCATAATCCCAAACCTTCGTCGATGTTGAATTATCTATGTGGTCGTATCAATTATCTATGAGGTCGTATCAATTATCTATAATTATCAATTATAATATCAATTGGTCGTTGTCGGTCACTTCTTATTGCCCCCGTTATTTTCTTGATCCTCTTGCGCTATTTTCGCTATTTTACTTATTAACCTATTACTCTTTACTCCGTTCTACTCTGGAACCAACAAAAATCATTTTCTCGGTTTAAACCAAAAATTCTGTAGAACTTTGTCTATCTACCTGGGATCCCCTTTAATTAGTTAATTATTTTCCTCTTCTACCCATCATCTATTCACACTTATTCTTTATTTCCATTATCTCCTTAATTCATTTTCCTTTTCTGTTTCTCTTTCTCACAAAAAAAATTTTATTATTACCTTCCACGAGCTCGTTTAATCCTCCCTAAATTCGAATTCTCGTATCTAAATTCAATTCGTTTCTAGCTAGCTTTAATATTCTATCTCACTGTTAGCTTAAATGTTATCTCATTGTAGCTTAAATGCTATCTCACTGGTTTTCTAGGCCTTTACGACTGGCTGGCACTATTCAACAGCTCAATCTTACGACTGGCTGGCACTATTCAACAGCTCAATCTTCTTCTTTTGATCGGTTGGACTATTCAACAACTCGATCTTACGACTGGCTGGCACTATTCAACAGCTCAATCTTCTTCTTCTGATCGGTTGGACTATTCAACAACTCGATCTTACGACTGGCTGGCACTATTCAACAGCTCAATCTTCTTCTTTTGATCGGTTGGACTATTCAACAACTCGATCTTACGACTGGCTGGCACTATTCAACAGCTCAATCTTCTTCTTCTGATCGGTTGGACTATTCAACAACTCGATCTTACGACTGGCTGGCACTATTCAACAGCTCAATCTTCTTCTTTTGATCGGTTGGACTATTCAACAACTCGATCTTACGACTGGCTGGCACTATTCAACAGCTCAATCTTCTTTTTCTGACCGGTTGGACTATTCAACAACTCGGTCTTACGACTGGCTGGCACTATTCAACAGCTCAATCTTCTTTTTCTGACCGGTTGGACTATTCAACAACTCGGTCTTACGACTGGCTGGCACTATTCAACAGCTCAATCTTCTTTTTCTGACCGGTTGGACTATTCAACAACTCGATCTTACGACTGGCTGCCACTATTCAACAGCTCAATCTTCTTTTTCTGACCGGTTGGACTATTCAACAACTCGGCCTTACTATCTCCGAACTGGCTGGACTTTTCACAGCTCAGTTTTAATCTCCTGACCGGCTGGACTATTCAACAACTCGGCCTTACTAATCCCTAACATGCATGTTTTATTCTCCATTTCTCTGTTTGTCCTAGGCTCACTATTTTTGTTGTCTTTACTTTAGTCACTGTGCACTTTCTAAACGTTTATCCCCCTGCATGCCTGTTTTTTACTGCTCTTACGGGTTTTCCTCACTCCCCTGACTCCGGATTCGCATCTATTATTCGCATCTATTATTCACATCTATTACTCGCATCTATTATTCGCATCTATTATTCGCATTTATTATTTGCATCTATTATTCACATCTATTATTCGTTTTCCTTTAACTCTCTTTGTCCCCTATCATTCTGCCTACCGGTTATCTTATGAATTGAGTCTTTAAGCTCTAATTGTTTCTATTTACTTCGCTTGGTCTTTTTCCATTTACTTGGTCTTCATTTTTATTTCTCCTGCATGCTTCTTTTTACTACTCTTCCAGGTTTTCCCCACTCTCCTGACTCTGGATGCGAAACACTCGCACTGGTCGATCTCCGATCGTGTGGTGATCAGTCACACGCAGAGATGTTCCAGTATATGCGATGGGCCCTGTTCCACATCTTTCGTCAGGACAGTTGGTACTTTCCTGGGCCTTATCCGCACTACGCTGAGCGTAGCTCATAGGTTGTGGATTTCCAAAATCCTAATAGACAATGTTTTCCTTATTCCTTTGCTCTCAATTTTCGTAATACTTTATTCTCATTTTTTTTTCGTGCTCTTAATCCACTTATCTCGATTACTCTTGGTCTTTCTTCATTATTCTCAATATATCCACGTCTCTTATCTGGTTAACGTTTTATTGCTATCGCTTTTACTCTCACCGCTTCGGTTGACTTGTTTCTCGTTAATATGCTCACTATTTCCTCAGGCAGATCCCTCTCGCATCACTCGTTAATATTTGTTTATCCATTTTATTGGTTACCCTTCTATTCGTTAATGGTTTATTTATTAAACATCCCTGCTCAATTTTGTAATTTATCCCGCTTCCGTATTTGTATATTTTCCTTAGCTTTGATTTTTTATGTTACCTCTCACTGATTTCCCCCGTCATAATGTTTCTCATTTCGTATATTTTACGTTTTCAAAATTTGTTTGTTGTTTTTCTGTTTATGGGCCTCTTTGTTCCACTCCCTATATTTTATGTTTTTAACTTATTTCCGCGTCTATTTACTATTTTACTTTTGGCGCGTAACTTTGATTGGTCCTTTATTTTCATTCTCTTATTTAATTGTTTATCTATGTCTACATATACACGCATATACTTATACATATACCCTTATCCATAACCATATATTCATATACATATATCCACCTATATCTGGATATCTACATCTGTACGCATTTCTCCCTAGCTGTTCCTGGAGTGGTTGATGTTATTGTTTCTATTATTTCTGAATTTATTCAAATTTATCATTGAAATTCCCACAATTGTAACTTTTTGTTTCGTAATAACAAGGTAGACAGTCCGTTCGTTTTTCATTATTGTAACTTTTTGTTCCATAGTAAAAGTAGGCAGTATGTTCGTTTTCCATAATTAAAACTTTTGTTCGATATTTCTAATTGATCTCATTTTTGTTAGCATTTATTGTTATTTTAATTGGCCGTGTCGTGATGTTAAATTTTCACTTTTTTATTCTATTTCATTGCATCGTGTTTCATTTTATATTTGTCGTTTCTTGTAATTTCGATTTTTCATTCAAATGCCCTTGCCCTTGCTTTCTTTCTGTGAATTTGTTACTTGTTGTTTTCTGTTTGTTCATTTCGTTCTGTGTTTTCCTTGTCATTTTTAACGTGTTTATTTATTCACATTCTATTTTGTTATATGTGCGCTCTTCATTTTCTGTCAATCATGTTTTTGTATAATTTTTCCCGATTGTTCCTATTATTGCTCATGTCCATTTTGACTTTCATATTGGTCTCCCGTTTGTTGTTATCTTAGTTTGTAGTTTGTTCTCATTTTCCTCCGCGTCTTCGCCAAATGTCGTCCCCGACATTCATTATTTGATTTATTTATTATCTTGTGTTCTCTTGGTTCTCACTATTTTGTTCTCGTGTCTTCTCTACAATATTTGCCAAACGTCCATTTCTCTGATTGATTTTCCTTACTCTTAAATAAACGTAGATTTTGATGTTTTGATTTTTCGCATTATTTTATCTTTGTTTAGGGTGATCGGCCCTCTACTTTTATTATATATCATTTTGGTTGGGGTGTATACACCGATATATGCAATTATTTATGTATAATTAGTCCTCTTTTTGGCACTCAGTTCTGCCATTACCGTCTCTTTTCCATGTTATGACCATGCTAATAGTTCGTTGTGTTTCTCTCCTTTACGCAAAATACAGATACAGTGTTCTTCTGATCATTCCACCTCCCTCTCGGAATATTTTACTCATCATCTTATAACAATTTTCAATGAATACTATGCTGTATTTGTAATAACTATTTGTACTTCATCTTCAGTTTAATGCATTTTCCTTTTCCCGTTTCCTTTTCACATCTGATATTCTCCGTTACATTCTGACCATATCTTTCTTTGTTTTCCTCGGCTTTCTTAGTAGTTCATTTCTTGCATTTGGCTTTATCATTAGAGTTGTTCTATTTCTCTTCACTTTAGTTCAATTTTTCCTCTCTGGTCCTTGATTATTCTCTCACGAACAATTCATTGTTCAAATTTTCGATTAGATTGTTCCTCCACGAGATTCCTTGCTTCTGGATAGCTAATGTTATTTGCAATAATATGACGCTTTTCTGCTTCCATATTTCTCCTGTGGTGGTGTTGGGATTGATTTCCATTGTGATCCGTTTCATTCTATTAATTCACCTATATTGATTCATAATCTTTTATCTGAATTTTATTTCATTTTACTTCCCGAAGTTATATACTAATAATACCGCGCTGATATATATACATATATTTTTATTTAATCATATATCTTTATATATTCATTGTTCACACTATATATAGTCATAACCCTTTCTATGTATGTGGGTTCGTAATTCGTGATACTTTCTAGATCTCTTTTCACTGTTCTTAGTTTAGTGTTCTGTACTCTTTTATTTACTGTATATTTCACCCGTCTGGTTCTAATTGTGTCCCATTCTCTATTGTTGACGTTGGATAATTTTTCATAGTTCGTTCCGGTCATTAATATGAGCATCGTGCGTATAACCGTCTCTTATATTCATATTACTTTGGCTAACCTTGAGCTTCCTGGTTTCTTTCGCTGGATCATTTTCGTTGATATCCATCATGCTATTCTCGTATCTTGTATATTTACTTTCATTGATTTCTCTATATACTTTGTTATTCTCCCGAGTCGTTTACATAAGTTTTAGAATTCATTTTCTACGTACTCTTCGTGTCTGTGATGTTTGCCTATTTTGCAAAGTTTTTCACTGCCTTTTAACTTAGCTCCCGTGCCGTTGTCACGGAGATTTTATTTCGATTTATTTTTGCTCCATTTTTATACTGTGATTTTATTTTTTAACAGTTATTCTCGATTGTCTTTGGTTCAGATTTATTTTTCGAGTTACCAGCAAGTTTTATCCCTTCATCTATCCTACAGACAAGTTTAGTTCCTGTTTTTGTTCTTTTACTTAACGCTTTTGTTCATTCTAGGTGTTGATGATATATAGTTATTATTTCCATTCGTGATTTTTCGATGTCATTTCCATGTCTTCACTTTCTTTTACTTTCAGTAAAATCTGTTGATTCGCTCTGTTTCGTCTGGTAAACTCATCTCTTTTATCTTTAATGTCGTTCGTCTCAGATTCGCATTTGCAGAAGCTAAGGCATGGTTATCATTTGCTTTATTTATCGTTTGGTGCTTTGTTATTGTCGAGTTTTATCGTATTTTACATTTGAATGTTTATTCAATCGTTTTTAGGGTTTAATCTTTTCCTTTTACCGACGCCTTTTACCATCCTTGGGTACTCTATCCTTGGTTTGGTATGTGTAGAAAGTATTACATGTAGAGCATAATTGGTGTAAACATTCCTTATCATACACTGTATGTATCGTCAACTCAATACCAGAATCATATGTAGCTTACTTTTTCATAAACCCCTAATCCATACATTCTTATATCTCATATGCATATAATCATTCATACTATTAATTCTTCATCGATCAGTGTATCTTCCAAGAAGTTTCCATACTACGAAGACCGTCACTACATTCATTCACTAATTTGGCAGTATTTGTTCAAAAATTCACATTTCATAATTTTAGGATATAAATATTATCACCGGTCAGAACAATCATTCCACAACAAAACTCAAGACAGACTACTAATTCACCATTCCAATGCAATTTAATCAACGAAGAATATCTCTATTTGTACCCACAAAAACAATACATTGATTATCCCATTACTGACTAACAATAATTATTTAAGTGCATATAAATTTATATACAAGTACAAAATGCCATAGTAGCATAATTAATGATCATTTTCCATGCATGCAAATCTGACAACCTTCCTTCTCATCCTAACTAATTAATTCAAAACTAGAAAGCCATACATAATTTTATTGAAAACTGAATAGTAAAATACTTATAAAACATTAATTAGTAAAAATTCAATTAGTAAAGTCCACAAAATCAATGAAAAATATATATAACCATTCCAACTATACTGTACTGAAAAGTCGCTCTCTTGAAAATAAAGAAACAATCTACTGGAATAAATTTATGGTGTAACAGAAGCCGATACACCAACCGGCATTTGATTAACCTTTGATCATATAAATAATCATATTAAAGATTCTTCCCTAAATTCTCGATATTTTAGATAAACTATGAAAAATTTAATATACATTAGAATAAATAAATAAATATCTTACTTCTTTATTCATTATTTTTACAAAAAATCTTAAAATTAACTAAATCCAAAACAAAGTCTATTTGGCAAAGCTAAATGAATGTCTCATTTGTGATAATTAAATGTGCTTTGGAAAAATGAGTACCTTACCCAGATTATATACCTTCACTAACTACACCTAACCCCAGAATATCAGTAAAATAAACTGACTACAACGTATTGATGGATTTGATGTGGGAAGAATTCAAATGGATATTCATTGATGGTTTTGCATGTAAGATTTGATAGCCGCTCAAAGTTTTATTTAACATCGACAAAAACAACGAACCAAACCGAGAGAAATTACAATGAATCGAAGAACTAATCAAATTCCAGCATCATTTTCAAAAGTAAATATTCGAATCATTATTCCAATTGATAGACATGTTGACTTCGATACAAACAAATTCCATTTTGGTTTTATAAATCTCATCAAATTTCAATTTCATCTGAACACTACAGCAAAAATCCAAATCTCGTTTCTGATTGGCCGCTTTTCATGCACGTAGAAAATCAATACCTTAACACATGCCATGCCATGCCGCCGGCACGTACACTATACGATTGTATATTCAGTCTAGACTGTTGTAGAGCTTGAGTGGTAAAATCCGGAATATTTCATTACTACACACACACACACACACACACACATTTTTCAGATATTACCTCGAGCCGACAACGGACAGCTGGTGTTGTCGGCAAATATTTTCAGTTTTTAATCTGGATTTCACATCATTCAATAATGCCAGCGGTAGACTTAAAAGCACTGAGAAAAATTCATTGACTATGTACCCCCACACCAGTCGCTAAATACCCACAAGCTGTCGCTGGAAGCGTAGTTACAATTAATTTTTATAGCTGCTCCGGAATCATAAACACGCCTACACCGATTTCAGACACTTCACAATCAATCCAACTCCATTTATCCGTCACAAGGCCAATCTGACTCACACATGCGAGTTGATGCCAGAAACACTTCAAAAAAAAAACACTTCCCTGTCAACACTTCAAAACAAATCATCATGCACACCATTCTCAGGCAACTACTTAATAACATTGTGTTGGTAATTATTCAAGTGTTCTGGTTGCTATAATTTTTCTTTTATCGATTATTCTACCAGAATTTTTTGGTTTCATTTTATGGATTTTCTAGGTAAGATTTGCTAACTTTTGAGTAAAAAAAATTATTCATGGTTTTAAATTTTATTCGCAATCATCATCCTTATATTTCAGGTTCTTGGGAATTTCTATGAAATTGATCATATTTTATTCTCAGATTATTTTCGCTATAAGGTAAATATATTCTACCTATTTTTCAATCTCAATTTTTTAATTAACTAAGTATTTTAGAATTTGTTATTAGGTGCTTTTATGAAATTTCATACCATGCTCTTGATTTATTTTTGATTGTTTCGTTGACAGGTAAGTTCGATATATTTTACCTATTTGTTTTTAAATAAATTTTTTCGAATTTAGTTTTGTCTTTTGATGCTTATATAATTTACTTTTTTGTGGTTTTATTTAAGTTAATTTTTATTTTAAATTTCTATTTTTATAGTTAAATTAAATTTTATTTCAACCTATTTAATTCCTTACTAAAATAATTTTTATTTTAGATTTCCTTTTACCCCAATTAATTTTATTTCTGGATCAACTTATTTTTATAAATTTTAAATTATAATTTTCCTATTGTTATTTGAGCATGGTTTTTCGGTAACATCAAGTTTCGACTTTATTATTACGAATTTATTATGATTATTTGGTCGTGGTTTTTCCGATCAAAAATGTAAATATATCCCGTTTTTTATTTATTAACCTAAATTTTCCAAAATTTTATTTTTTTTTTGTAGTTGTTAATCAGAAAATTTTTCTAATCCAAGCGATTCTATTTCCCGAAACAAAAATAATTTTGATTTTTATTCATTTTAATTTTATGTGTTCGTTTGGTTCTTTTGCCCAAATTAATTTTATTTCTAGCATAATTCCTAACTTAAGTTTCCCGATTTTCGTTCTACCTAATCTTTCGTTTACCAGGATTAAATTTTATTTCTAAAACAGTCTTTTCTTTAATTAAATTTTATTTCTAATTTTCTTAATTTAATATTTTCCTTTTTGCACAATTTCTCATTTTGATGTTGAAGTTGAATTTTCCGAATAATTGCCATTTTTGAGTTTGAAAATTTATTATTTATTAATGCTTTTCTGCCAAAAACAATTTATAAACCTAGATCCCGGCTGAGCCCCCAAAAATCATGTTGGTTACTTAGGGGTGTATCATTTTTACATTTTTAAAAGGTGTTAGGGGTAATCATAATCGTTCGACTCTTTCCTAAGCACCTCCATGACTATTGAAATTTAAACCATTTGTGTACCCATGGTGACGACCATGTTGGTACTGTACACAAAGGCGAAAAAACAATGAGCAGGTGAGCTCTATTACTAAAACTACTCCCCATTGTATTTTCTTTTCGGGTTCTAGACTGCCGATAGAAGGTCTTACGTCTTTATTCACTATGTATGCTGCTTTTAGATCATTTGTGGTCCTCAATTACGGATATTTCCTATTACTCTCTTACAAAAATTTTCCGCAGGGATCCGCCCTTATTTTCCAGCTAATAATTATTATTCTACACTTCCTACAATATCTAAATTATCCTTTGAAAAATTTGAGCAGGGATTGGCCCTTATTTCCAGCTAATCCACGCTTCCCATAGTATTTAAGTTATACTTCAAAAAATTTGAGCAGGGATCTGCCTGTATTCTCAATCCTAACCTACATTTGACCACGGTACTTCCAGCGATAGGACCCGTGAGGAAGCCCCCACATGCCGGCCCAATCCAGCTGCGCGATTGAAAAACCAGCATACCCACCAGTCTGAGCATCCCGAAGGTACCTCAAACCATGATATGCTGAATCTCAATTCAGCGGTACTAACGTTCGTAATCAGTTAGTATAAAAATTGAACACAATAAAAATTATTATTTAATACCTACAACTAAATGAAATTAAACAATTAAAAGAAAATAACAAAAGAAAATTTAACTAGAAATTTTATTGCATATTATATTAAATCATCTCGTAAAATTACTACAACAATAAAAAAATAAATTACCAACTCCACGTGGGCATAAAATCGAAAACTGAGAGCTTCACTGTTTACAACTAAATTTTGATGTTAGCGAAAAAGTAGTAGTAGTTTTTTAAATGAATTTGTGATCAGTATTTATACTGATTTTTCATGCATTTGCTGCCACTCTATCCAATCAGAGTGCGAGAAATTTTTAATTAGTCTTGTACACATGCATGAGTGTGTGCAATTGTTTGTTTGTTTTAATTCAATACATTTAATTAATTTCTTATTTAATTTTTATTAATTTTAATTTTATAAATTTTATAATTTAAATAATTTGAGTTATATTAATTTTTATTAATTTAAACATTTTTATTCTTTAAATTTAATAAGTTAAATAACCATTTAATTCTATAAACTTTACAATTTATATAATGCTACTAATTTTATTATTTTCGACGATTTAATTTTTATATTGTTTAAATAATTTTCAACTAATTCTATTTTATATTTTATTATTTTTTCTATTTAAATTTTTAAGTGTTGAATTTTTTGTTAAATTTATTTATCTCTTATTCTATTATGCGGGGTTTATTGGTTCTTAATGTGTGATGTAATTTATTTCATTTATTTTAAATTAAACCTTGGTCATAAATTTTTCAACTTTGCGGTTTTTGTGTTCGGTATTTTCGATCGATTAAAACAAACTCTCAGTTCTTGGTCTCAGCCCAACATATACAAATTTTTGATTTTTGCGCTAACCCCAACAAATATGTATATTTTGAACTTTATTTTACTTTAATAAACTAGATTTAGTTAGTTGCATTTAAAAAAAATTTGGTTAAAGAATTTGAAAATCATAGAAATATATGTAAAGAAGTAGTGAGTCGATTATTTATTTCAACCAGTCATTACACCAAATTACTATTTTAAATTCCAGCAAAAGATAATCCTATTTCAATTTCAGTACAAAAACTATAAATCCAATTGATGTGATAATACATACAAGATAAAAAATTGAATTACAATATTTCACAGAAATGCATAATAATAACTCACGAACACGAACGCGAATCATTGACTAATTGTCCAATTGAGATCATCCAACCGTTTACCATCTGTAGATCTTTTAATATAACTGCAGGTCACTCTTAAACATCCTGCCACTGGGTAATGAACGATTATTTTTCCACAGATCAAGAAAAACCCTCTTTTCTTCATGGTTGAACATCTGGACCAAATAAAACGACTATCTCAATTACGTTTAATCTTTAATCTAAGAACTCTGTAAGATTTAATAAGCTCTATCGGGTTTTGCGGGTACTAGGACAAAATGTCCCAGATCTTTATTTTACACACCTGATTATTTTTAGTAGTTATATGTTGTGTGGGCGTGGTCGAAGGAAGTAAACTCTGGACCATTCAGGAAATAGATACTGGTGTAAGACATGAAAAGTGAAAACTAATCTGGCTTTACGCGGTTCACTTACGCAATGGGAGGGGACAAGTGTCAGTTTAACAGAACGAGCGCATCCATGCTCGACCGCGAACTGACATGGGTAGGCGGAATAATTTTGACATTTCGACCGGGGACATTTTGTCCGGTCATCATTTTGCAGCTAGATCAATCTGAGCAAGATGATTTACGACATCCTCGGACCTGACTAGCTATCTTCAATATAATGATTGATGTATTGAGGCTCAGTATCTTCCTGAGAACCGAAACATCTTAGTAGCGCAGTTGAAGCCGAAACCTAATCTCATTAAACAAATAAATATAATTGGCCTTTGTAACTCACTTTTTGAAATCTTCACAATTCTTCGATCACATGCAGCTACAAATACGCGTTCTTTAAATCAATTATTTTAATATCGTCGCACATTTGAAGTAATTTTGTGAGGCTATTTCCGCAGAGATCGCTGTTGCTCGTGTCGTTGAGTGAAGTCAAGAACCGGGTGAACGTTTCCTTTATTCTCTTGAAAAGCAGCCAGGAAGGGCGAAACCCTAAGTCCGTCATTTTCTTAACACCCACCGACTAACTTCGGTTTCGTAATCGTATTGCAGTTTATCGCTTACTCCGAAACCGTATTTTTTCAGGGTAGGTGGCTTTTCATTCCACTTCCGCGATACTGTTCATTTACCTCCATCAAATAAGGCTCTAAAATCGTCATCATTTACATACCTTAAATCCACTAAAACCAATGAACATTCACCAAAGTGAGGTCCTCTGCTATAGATTGAAAATCCTGTGAGGTACCCAACAGCATCGAGGCCAAGTACAGCGTATTTACTTGTGCCTTTTGCCAATCTCCCTAAAATTATTGTCTGGGAGCTCTCTGCCCACTAAACCTGTGCAGCGTTCACATCACACTTTCATTTCAATTAATTCCGGTTTTTAGTTAAAAGTTGCTAGCACGCCAGCTTCCACAATCCGTTTCCCGTGGTGATTAGAGGACAATACCTTGACATGTAATCCTTGGCTTTACATTTCCAGATTCTTGGAGAGGAGATATCCTTCTGTATTAAACATGTTTACTGCACTGTTAGTGATGTCAAAGCTAATAACCCTGCTGATTCTGGTTTTACCGACATGGGTGCTCAGGCCTGTTGTTGAGAGATCCATTTCCACGATTTTTATGGACACTTCAATGCCAGGTGTAGACCAGCAACGAAAGCCCTCTTCAACAATATTTCATCTTGTGTTCCGGCAATAGTAGTGGGTCGCTTTAGCATTGTTAGGAACATTTCTACTCATTCGTTGTTCCATGTACCTGAGCGAAACCTATTGTACGCCTGGAGGCCTTCCATTGAAAATGTTTTCATTAAGGGGTTTTCAATTGCAATCAAATACCAAGAAAGCTGGCACATCCAATAAAAGCGGAAGTACTTCAAGTACCAAGTCTTCAAGGCCACTAATTTTAACATCTGAATATATAAACAAAATAATTTATCAATTTTACAACATAATCTACGCCCTTAATAAAGATGATTATGATCAGAGAATGAAGTTTTGTGTGTGGTGTTTATCAAAATATTCAGGGAACTTACAGGATTTACACAAGGTTTTATCGAGTGATGAGGAAATATTAAAATTAAATGGGTAGATCGATCACCACAACTTAAGCTACTGGTTTAATACATTGGATAATGATAATGATAATGAAGTCCAATCTAATTTTATAATGTAATGGCCATTGAATGGAATGAAAAACAATGAGAATGAAAACAAATTATAAAATTTATTTAAATATTTACGGTGTATATATATTTGGTTATGTTTTTATATCTAATTAATTCATCTTAATTATATTCTAGAAAGTTAGTTACTGACTGGAAAGTTAACCCTGGCTGGTGCAGTTTATTTAAATTTGCTGCAGAGAAATGTCATGCCAAGTATTCATGAGCAGTTTGAGAATGAAAGAACTGTTATTTTCAGCAAGATGTAGCACCTCCCCATTATAACCGTGATGTGAAAGCCTAAATCTGCTGAGTATATGGATTGGGTAAGAGGTAACATAAACAGTTAACCAATCGAAGGCGGAAACTGATAGAGAATGAAATTATAAAAGAAATGATTTGTCATGTTTGCAATTCCATTTTTTGCGTTATCATCATTGTTAAAATCGAAATGGGTATCAATTTAAACATTTTCGGTGACTACAAAGCATTATACACATCTTCTTTAAATCTGTAATTTAACCATTAGAAAATTTTTTTAATGTATTCTTTGGCACACTTAAAATAAGCAGTGCCAAAATTCGTGAATATTAAAAAGCATAGATTCATTTCAAGCTTTTAAATAAATACAATGTCAATTGAAAAGAAATCAGTGGTGAAAATGGAAAAAAGTTCTTATAATATATATATCCGGTTTCGTTCTATTCCATTTTCTATCGTGTGTTGAATTGTCTAACACTAAGGCAATAAAATTTCTTATTATTGTTCTCTTAATAATTAATAGTAGGTAATTAGGGAGCATCCATTAAGAACGTTCCCTAAGAGGGAGGGGGAGGTTGTCCAAGTGCTTAGGACATCCTCAGATTAAATCTAATACCTACCCAATCACCATAGGAGGACGAGTAAACATTAGACTGAAATAATTTAGGCTACTAATTAAAAGACAGATGCCTATATTAGCTTTATTAATTTTATTTTAAAAAATGGATTCTCTTTTTAAATTTGGACAATTTTTACTAAAGCTTAAACAATATTATGTATTACCAGCAACAAAATAATCTGCCTAATATTATAATTTTATGTTCTAAATTTCGTCTGAAAATAAGGGAGTTCTGTTTTCGGAGGGATGTCCCCGGGGAATCCCCAGAATAGGGACAAGGGGGAGGGGAGTCACAAAGTGCTTTTTAGGGAACGTCCTTAATGGATGCACCCTTAGTAGCCACGACAGAACGACCATCCTGTGGAACCATTAGAAAATTTTTTAATTGGTGTTGGGGGCTGCACTATATTTTTTCAAATAAACATTAGTGAAGAGGTCTCTTTGACAGTATAGATTTTTGTACACAAAATTCCGGTCACTAAAAAGTCCAAATATTTTTAAGGTCTATATTATTTTTTCTCTACAAAATCCGACCCATCGTTAAAAGCCATGGAGTTTTTAGTATCTAGTTTTTTTTATAGAAAATCCAAAGTATTTTAAGGTGAAGTATTTTGATGAATCGATGGCCACATGAAATTTTGGTAATTATCTTAAATTAAAGTAAATTAGTGTAATATTTAAAAATTAAATAATAGATTTTGATTAATCGATGACATTTGAGAAATTGAGGTAATACTTTAAAATTAAGTAAAAGGTTTAAAATTTTGGTCAGATAGTCGGAAGAATTGACTACAATTGAGACATTGAGGTAATCATTTCAAATTAAATAAATTAGTGTAAAATTTGAAAAATAAATAAGATAGTCGGTGGCCATTGCAACATTAAGGTAATAATTAAAAAATTAAAATCTTTAGTTGTTGACTTCCAACATTTCCAACATAATGTTATTAATGAAAGAATTGAGGATGATGTGGTGGATGACTTACTAAAAATCAAAAATCTATTGATTGTGTGATTTGAACAGATCCTTCAAAGTTAACTTGTCCTTTTATATGTTGTCAAGAATATAAGAAGAAAGAAATTGTACACAATCTACTTGCTGAATTAAGAAGAGCTTATTATAAGCAAATATGTGATGAAGAATAAACTTTGTATCTTTATTTTGTCTTTAATTGTTATTATTTTTATGTGTTTGTTAGTATCTAGTTGTAAGTACTTGATGTCAGTTTGTTGAATTAATACTTTTATTTTTATTAATATTATTATTATTATAATTATTATTAATATTATTAATATTCATAAATACTCTTCTACATAAAACTTGGCTTTAAAAATATCCTCTGAAAATTAATTCATAAAATATTTGCATTTATTACTTTTTTTAAAATTCTCAGAGGTCATTGGTTTTTCAAAATATCGAACAATAATTTGTAAATTATTACTTTAATTTACTTATTTTAAATTATTACACTAATTTACTTTAATTTTAATTTATTACCTTAATATCTTAATATCCTTTGGTTTTTCTAAATATTGTATTAAAAAGTTTAAACCTTTTACTTTGCCATAAAATTCAAGAGACCATGATATATATAGAAAAATCCAGAGACCAAAGATACCTCCTGACTATAGTGTGAAAAAATATACTGTAGTCTTCTAGACTAATGGCTTTACTAGCGAGGGTCAAATTTTGTATAGTAAAAATCCATGGGTCCAAAAAGACTTCTTCGCTATAGTGTGAAAAAATATAGTGTAGATCTCGGCAACAATAGAAAAATCTTTTCTAGAGGGGGATACACGGGATGATCGTGCTGCCGGGGCCTACTTACTACCTACAATTAATTAATAAATTTTACAACATATATTTTTATCTTATTATTTGTCGATAATTAACAGAATTGCATTTTTGCCATCTACCCATGCAGATATATCTCCAGTTATTCACACCAAAGCAGATCCAGATAATTTCATCAAAATATGCTTTCGTCTTTGAAAATCAATCGTTTGAGTACGAGCATATTCAAAATTAAAAGCAGTCTCATCCATGAATAAAGTTTGAAATAGATCCATGCTCGGAATATCTAATTTATTTCTCTTGATGTTAGATCATTTTCTGTTAGTTGTACATCTGAAAACTAAATTATTTCTCTCTATAAGACCGTCTACCCGATGATTATTTACCTTTTGATCAATTTTAATTTTCTCGACGAGTTGGATACCTTAGTCACAAATATGTTATTTTTATTTTTATATAATGTTTATTCTTAAGTCTTAAATGATGTCTTTAAGAATACCCAGATATGTTTTTCTTTCCGCACCTTTTAATCTCCTCATCGCTTGATTGACTTTTTATTTGCTTTTGAATAAAATATCATTGTTCAAATATCAAGTGGTCATATTCTTGAATGTCACGTTTCTCAAAATGTTTATTATGCTTAGTAGCGTCAATTACTTTCCATAAAGATTATTATTATTAACCAGGATATTTACGATATGCAATGTTAATTTTGGAGTGGGGCTGCATAGAAATTTTGGAATAAGGATAGTAAATTGTGAAATCCGTCGCTGCTCTTTATTAATTTATTATCTAAATTCATTAATGATAAGTGTAGACGATAGATGGAAAAGAATAAGAATTATATAGAATAATGACCAGATTTTTAAAAGAAATACAGTTAATTAGCAGTTAATCTAACAAGCAGTGTAAGTAAGTGTAAAGGCGGAAATATTTGTCGTGTGCTTCCTCAAATGGATAAAAAACAATGAAATCCATTTGATAAAAATATTTCAACAAAAAGAATTTCAAAAGAAGATCAAAATGAATTTAAATTTGATAAGGGACTCAAAGATACTGAAGAACCCGTGAGGGTTCCAAAATAATCAAGAGGTATTTGTGAATAAATTTCTCGGATTATTTTAGAACTTAATTCCTTGACTAATTAAAGGAAAAAATACTAATGAAAGAGATAAATATTTATTTCTTGTTATCAAATTTGATTATAATTTTGGATCAGATTTATAAATAAATCAACGAAAACACAAGCAACAGATTTCTTTTATTTTTATTCTGAATTTCTGTTGGTGTCACTCACAATTCAACAGACATGTAAATGTTAATTTTGACATTTTGCGAAATAAGCAATCAATTTCAAGTTATTATCAAAAAAATTTATCATATAAAATGATAAAAAAATTAAAATTATACGTGGGATTTTAGTATGGCAATGTCAACAGTATTGATGATGATGAGGATGATGATGAGGATAATAATAATAATAATAATAATAATAATAATAATAATAATAATAATAATAATAATAATAATAATAATAATAATAATAATAATAATAATAATAATAATAATAATAATAATAATAATAATAATGTGAATGATTTTTGATTTTTGTTTTTGATTTTTTCAAACTGAATGTCAAATTACAAGAATGAACAATTGATATAAATATTGACTGTTTGACTTAAATCATGCTAAATATGCGTTGAATAAAAGTGCTTCATAGTTGATAATTAAATTTGAAAATCAAAAATTAAATACAAAATTGATACCTAGCTTCTGGAACTGCATTTGATCACATAAATATGGATATTTAAAAATAATTAAATAATTAAATAATAAATTTTACAGGAATATTCATTTTATAACATATTTCGACAGTTTTCATGTCATCATCGGTTAGGATAGTAAAAAACTATAGATACTTATCCAATGTAAAAATTAATTAAACAAGTTTTATGATTGTTGGCTGTTGATACTAAAATTTAAAAATTACCCCATCTTACTAGATGACCTGGATCCGCCCATGTTATTGGTAATTAAATATTCCACCCAAGAGCGTCTGCAGGGATTTTTCCAAAAGGGAGGGAATATTTATCATTTACGAAGAAAAATTGTTATTATATATAATCAGATTAATAATAGTATATTGATGATTTCAATTAAAGTCATTTTTATCGTTGAAACATTAATGTGATTTTAGGAATAAACAGAATCAAAAAACGTTAAAAAGTTCTTTTTTGTATATTTTCCATAAATATTTATTCAATTATAAAACAAAATTACAGACTTATTCATAAATATTAATTTTTAAAAAGAAACTGCAAACGCCTGTGATCTTGACCAAATTTATTGATCACTTTGTCCATTATTTTTCTTTTTTTTTACTGTAATATATTCTGTCACGATGAATACTCATCATGCAAAGTCCAGAAAGTCTATTTTAACACATTGTTGACCTTAGCCACGTTTTGACTCTTCTCAGTGTGCTAAATAATCTTTCAGCCATGCAAGTTGACACTGGCAATGTTAAAGCAATGAATTGCTTTCTTAATAGCTAAAAATAGGTCTGTGAATTGTAATAAATCAATCATTCCATAGCGACTTCTGATTTCAAAATCCGACTTTTTATTTGACCACATCTCAAACCAAATAACATGAAGGTTTTCGTTAAAATATTTAGGTTATTAATTAATTCTCTTGTGTTTTCCCAATTACTTTGTCTGGGATCCTACGTTGCATTTACCTTAATAAATTTATTTGAAGAATTTATTTACACATTGAACTTTATATAAACAATTATTACAAACAATCTTTTCCACTTTATGGTCTTTTCAAACAACATATTAAGTGTAAGTTTTCTTCCTTTCTGATCGTTTGCAGATTTGGCACAATTTTATTGGATATGTTCTTGAGAAAAATTTTTTCTTTTAACTGTATTTGATGAATTTTATTCATTTCTAAGTAGAAAAAGATCTTTTGTAACCAACTTTAGAAATTCTCGTCTTGAATGCTTATTATATAGGCTGAGGAACTTTGGAAGTTTGGCACATTTTAGAAAATAAGCATTGTATACAGCTATGTCTACCATATAATAAAATAGTGACATTGGCTGTTATCCTGTTTTTTGTTTTACTGATAAAAATCTTGTTAATTGGTCCAGAGTATTAAGATCTTATTTAGTTGCATTGTAATACAAATTAATTTCTAGTGTCCTATTACTTTCTCTATGGAGAGTTGATAAGAGAACCACAGATTCGTTCTATTTTTGAATTATATTTCTTTAAAGTTATTTTCACTTGGAATAAAAATTGAATTTTTCGCAATCTCATTTTAAACTCTGGAATTCAGGTGTGCGAAACATTTTGTTTTTGGTATTAGTTCCCACAATTGCCAATTTCGGTCCATTAAAATTGATGCCAAGGAGAGAGTAAAAAAGAAATACTATGTAGTAACATTTTGTCCTGTTTTGTACAAAGGCTCGTAAAAGTTGCCAACAACGTTTTTTCCTTGATTTAATTCTGGTATACCATGACCATTTTTAAAAGTAAAGTCTTATGAAATATATATTTGTGAATATCTCTCTATATATAAAAAAGCTAAGGGTTCCCTCCATCCGAATTTTACTTTTTATCTATTTTTTATCTTATTTTATTATTTTTATTTATTTATATTTTTTTATTTTATTATTTTTTTTATTTTTTTTTATTTTTCTTAATTTTTGTTTATAATTTTTTTTTATTTTATTTTATTATTTTTTTTTATTTTTTTTTAATTTTTTTTTTAAAATTTTCCCGCTATTATTTCCAGCGTTCTAACAGGGTTGGTGAAGCGAAGCGAACAGGGGCGGAGCCCCTAGTAAATAATAATAATAATAAAATTAATAATAAGTGCTTGCCTCAGCATTAAAGTTTTCAATTTGATATTCAAAAAATAGAATGGTTTGAAAAATCCAGAAGTTGGCAGGTGCCCCCCTTTACGGACGCCAATGATTCAACCTCCAACCGATTTTGATATACACATTTTTCTTTTTAATTATTTTAGTTTTCTAAAGTTAAATATAAAAATATAATAATATTATTTTATTTCAACAGTTTTTAATCCTTTTTAATCCTTCGTACAATGATGGTAGATAAATTAAAACAGGTTACATTCAAATATATTCACAAATGTTTATAAAAATAGGTTTTATTATCATTAATATAGTATAATAGAATTCTATTGCGGCACATATCTAACGCTTTGCCGGTACATTCCTATTCACCTTCACACAGGTGAAAACCGCTGAAAACGACACTTTCACAATAGTACAACTGACAACACACAATATACTGAGATTCCCAATTTTTCAGTTGATTACAGCCATCATTTTCTAAATTTCACGGTTTGGAATTTTTATATACTTTGAAAATATAACAACAAACATTCCACAACTGCTGCTTGTACTTGATCCTGTATTATGACGCGACTGAAGAGAATATTATTTTGGGCATTTACTTTTCTTTTTTCAATTAAAAATTCATTTACAAATAATAAACTAGACCAGGGCTTCTTAAACTATGGGTCGCGACCCCATTTGGGGTCGCCTAGCGAAATATTGGGGTCGCGAAATTTTTATATAAAATATTCAAATACATAAAATTGCATAATTGTCGTATGTTTCCCTACTCATTAGGCAAATTGAAATTTGTCCGTAGTGACCAACTCTGAAACGTCAATTTTGTCATATGTATTTATATTATTACTAATTAATAAATCTTCACAAAAAATTTATATATCTTTATTTTAAATTATAAGGGGTCGCAAAAAAGGTTTACAATCATTAATGGGGTCGCGAATGAAAAAAGTTTAAGAAGCACTGAACTAGACGATAGCCGCATGCGGCCAGTGGGCCATTTTGGACAGCACAGATCGAAAGTGTCTAAAACCTTTTTTTAATTTGCGATATTCAATAGAAAGATTTTTTTCTATGAAATACTTTATAGTTTTTTAGTTATCATTTGAAACATTAACAGAAATTCATTTTAAAAATAATTATATCTCAAAGAATTTTAAAATGACCGCCTAACATCAAAAAGTAAATATTAAAGTACAAACTACCGATTTTATTAAAATATACTTTCTTCATTATTCGTTGCAAATTAGGAAATAAAGTTTGAGTCTCGAACAAGTGATGTATTTAAATGTCATAAAATGTCATAAAATATTTAATTCAAATGAAAAATATTTTCGACAATAAGTAACCCTTGTCAATTTCCTGTAATTTAGTTTCCTATATTTTCAAAATGCTTTTTGATCTTTTCTTTTATTTCCTTTTATAAACATTTTTTCTGAAGAATTTAAAATTAAAAATTTTTTTAATTAAATATCCTCTAAATTTCAAAACGAAACACTTCTAAAAAAAGCTTCTTTAATTAGTTATGATTAAAAATCCATGGATAAATATATTGTATCTTACCCAGTGGTTCTCAATTAATATAAAAGCGCGGAACACCATTCACATAATTTTTTTACGCGGAACACTGACAAAAAATACTTGCCCACAATGAGTGACCAATCACAAATTACTATAAATCTGTCGTAAATGTAAACAATGCCTTCTTATAAGCAAAGAAAATACCACGCGCAACAATAACAAGCAATAAAAACACTTTTATATTTGTATGTTTATATATCTGTGTAACGGCTTTCTTATTGAATCATCTTATAAAAAAATTAATTGAGGTTTTTGATGATATGTGTATCTTAAATGCAAATTTAAAGATAAAATGTCATTTTTTTCGCGGAACACGAGTTAAGAACCACTGGTCTAACTTAATATTTACCATTATGAGAAAAGTTTACTTTATTTGTTATTTTTAGAAATTTCATTATTATTATTATTATTATTATTATTATTATTATTATTATTATTATTATTATCATTATCATCATTATTATTACATGTAATAACTAATATAATTTGTCAAAAATACAAAATATCATTTGCTTTGTTTTACTCAAGTTGTAAAAAATATTCTAAGCTATGCTTGGATTAATGAATATAGAAATGAATTTGGTTCCGACAATCATTATTTTACTGGCAAAGATACCCGGGTTTTATATCGAAATCAGATAATTCCCATTTTTATTCTAAAGATTATGTACTAATTTACGAAACTTATTGGTGGCCCTACATCAACATTCTGTTTTACATCAATTTCTTTTGATTTATTACACTTTAATTCGCAAAAGTGATATTTCTACATTGCGGTAGGTGTGTGGGAGAACAGTGACTCAATGGGAAATTTTACAATTCGAAAAATTGAAATCAACCAATAAAATGTTGACTCTAAGCGATATATAAAAGGAATCGTGTTTTGTTTTATTCATTTGAAAATAACTATTACAATGGTATTATTATCCATTTTTTTACTGTCTTTTTTGTTGGTGGTTGGAAACTATGAACTGTTTGTTATTGAAGTTCAAAAGCGACAAATCATTCCTAGAGATTGGAGACCTCAACGATTTGGAAAGCGATCCATTCAAATGTCATCAGGTTTGTAAAAGAATGAAACTTATCTAGAATTTTTACTGTCAAAATTTTAGATCTACAGCCAGAATCAAGATTTGTTTATCGATATGCCAATTATCGAGATTCATTGAATCAGAATGGATTTCGAAAATAATGAACTAGAAATAAAGAAGAATATTATTCAATTTCAACTAAGACTTTTATAAGATTTTATTATAATAATATCTTTCAGAATTTTAAATAAAATTTGAAATACTGTTTTTGTTTGAAATTTTTGCTTGAAATTTTTTTGTTTTAATGAGTCATTTTAAAATATTCATTTTAATATTTATTTTTAACATTTAATTATTATTACAATTGTTTATTAAAATTGCAATTATTATTTATACATCATAATTAAATTATTACTAAAAATGAATAAAAAAATAATTTTTCAAGTAAAAACTTTGATAATTAAATTTTTTAAATATTATAAATTAAAGTAAAAAGTGCATTATTAATTTAAGAGTTTTAGACAGACGTTAGAATTTTATTTAAAAAGTCAAAATATTTAAACAAAATATATAAAATACAAGAAAAATTTATTAAAATTACACAATTATATGACAAGAAGTAGCCGTTGATGCAAAATTTTCATGTAATAAATATGTTTCAGTAAATGTTTATCTTGTCATTTACTTGTTTAACATTTAATTTACCCTAATTCCAAGACATCATAATTTCCTATAAACAAGAAATGGTTTTTAACAATCACAAAACATATTCCTTACATTATTATTGCGAAACTTATTGAAATTGTTATTTACAGAAAATGATAGTTCTTAATCCGAAAAATTTTTTTCAAAATGTTTTTAAATAGTTATCCAACTAAAACATTAAAATTTTCAAATAAAGCTTCTACATAAAAACAAATCAAGTGTAAACTTTAAGATTAATATTGATGCAAACTTTCAAGTCATTTTATAATAAAATCTATCAGATTAGTAGATCTAATTCTCTTTGAAATTTGAAATTAAAGTTTAATATGTCTTCAGAGAGTTCAAATATGAGTTGAAATTGAAATAATAATAATAATAATAATAATAATAATAATAATAATAATAATAATAATAATAATAATAATAATAATAATAATAATAATAATAATAATCATAACAATAATAATAATAATAATAATAATAATAATAATAATAATAATAATAATAATAATAATAATAATAATAATAATAATAATAATAATAATAATAATAATAATAAGAAGAAGAAGAAGAAGAAGAAGAAGAAGAAGAAGAAGAAGAAGAATTCATCTCCGTTCTCAAGTTCTGGATAACTGTCGACTGAGGGAATTGATTTATATCAGCAAGCACAGTTTTTTGTTTAGGTTTACATTTCAACGTTTGAAGGTGATATCTAATTCCTATTTTTTTAACTTCGTGTTTATTAGTGGATTTCAATTCTTACTTAGATGGTGTTCGGATCTTGGTTATGAATATTTATTTCATGGGTGCAATGCCACATACATTGGAATGACTGTCCGTCATCTCCGTTTTCAAGTTCCTGATCACTATCGACTGAAGGGATTGATTAATATATGTAAACACAATTTTGTGGAAAATTTATTAGGATTTTGTTTGATTTTAACTTTTGTGAGTTTGAAAAGTTTTAAAATTTTAAAACTTTTCTAGTTTTTAAAGTTTGAATTGAAAAACAGAATTTTATGAATTTTTAGCGAAAGAAATATATAAGAAATATATCATCCACATACCGTTTATAAACAGTGGGTTTCATACCTTGGAAAGATGCAATTTTCTTTTCTAAGCTTGTTAAAAAAATTGAAGCCATCGTTGGTGCTAAAGGAGAACCCATAGCAACCCCATCTATTTGTTGATACCATTCAAAAATAATATTTTTATAAAATAAAAAAAAAAATTTTTATATATAATTAAATTTGTTTAAAATCCTTTATTTAATGAGTATTATATCCCACCTGATGATGACAGGAAAACTGTCGAAATTAATCGTGAAAAAAATGTTTGATTGGCGTTATCTTATAATTAAATCATTGCCATGTATGTTTAATTATTTATTTAAAAATTATTTAAAGTTAAATATTTCAAAAAGTGTTTTTATAAAAATTGGGGAATACTGTAATTGTAAATTCGATTGTAATTCAAATCGCTGCAAATGTAAAATGGCCAACCTCCAGTTGTAAAATATTTTAGAAAGGGTTTCCCTTTTAATAAAAATAATAACTTTTTAAAAATAATTTCAAACTTAATATTTTGTATTTTAATTTTAATTTCTTAAAGTTCTTAAACTTTTTGTGTTCTTAAGATAATTTATTTATAATTTATTCTTATAAAAACTTTTTTTCAATTTTCACCACTGCCTTCTTTTCAATTGACATTGTATTTATTATTTAAATTTTTT
>CAUHTR010002291.1:0-44272 GCA_959609185.1 Schmidtea polychroa
AGATTTAATATAACTAAAATTATTAGATTAAAAATTCAATAATTAAAACAAAATATATGACATACGGAACACATTAGATATTTGATGGACAAATCTTCTATAAGATTATAATTATTCATTGATGTATTTATCAACAAAACCTCAAAATAGAGAAAAATTCAATATTTAACACAAAACAACTGTGCAAATAAAATTATAATCAGACTAATTGATAGAAAATTAAATTCTATATATTAATGATTGTACTAAAAGTTCTTTAAAACTACGAAAAATTGCTGGAAAATCTAAATTTACGATAAAAAATAAATGTGCATCACATAATATATAACATATACCAATTCTAATCATATCATTTATTTTTAAATAGTTTTAACATGTGAATAAAATATTCTAAAAAGATACTTTAACTGTATGAAAATAACAATTTATCATACAAAACATACGTGTAACACATATAAAAACACGAATCAAGTCATTTTAGAGAAAATTAAATTTATGTATGTAAATATAAACTTTAAAAGTTACCTTAACCATGTGAAAAATACAAATTTATTGTAAAAACATGTGTATATTACACATAAAATAAGATAAATAATTTTAATCAAATAATAATTTTTATTTTATAGGAAATTAAATTTTATCTATATAATATATTAATAAAATTCCAAGAAAAGTACGTTAACTGCACGAAAAATACAAATTTATCGTAAAAACCTGTGTGTATTACACACAAAACAAGACACATACAAACACTAATTTGCGAGCCAATTCTACGTGCGAGCTATATAGAGATCTGTATAAATTATTTAATAATAGTCTGTATGGGAAATCCGTAGAAAACCTTAAAAAACGGATGAATTTGAGGCTATGCTGAAAAAGATGATTGTATATGCATCAAAACCTACTTTCAGAAAATCTAACTTAAGCCCAACTTCAGTATGTGGAATTGGCTAAATATAGGAACAAATTTAAATGTGATATAAGAATCGTAGCTGGCGACATTGACTCCTTTTTTCTTGAGGTTAGGCACTGTAAGCTTGACGCTCTTTTACCGGCAATGATTTGTGACAATCTTTTAGATACTTCCAACTATGACACTGTACTCGAGAAATCTTGATTCTGTGATAGGGAAGTTTAAAGATGTGTTGAAGATACCTAAATGAAAAATAACATAATAAATAAATAAATTACCTGGGGGAAGTTAGCCATGACAAACGGGACGATCTATGGAAACTCAAAAAAGAAAATGGAAGTAAGAAGAAATTAAAAATGAGAAAGATAAATCAAATAAAAGGAAACAAACAAGAAATTAAAACAAAGGTCATTGTTAATTAAGAAGTACAAATGAATGTGGAATTTCAAATTCCAGAAAAACAAAATAGGGGAAAAATTCGTATCTTGACAACTTGTCAAAGATAGCGAAATTGTCGGGAGAAGGCGGCTTAACAAAAAAGGAAAATGGAAAATATCTTGATATCTGTCAGAGATAAGGCTGACGTAGAGGAAAAGGAAAATGGAAAACAAAATCTGTCACCAGTGCAACAAATAAAATAACTATATAAGGGAAAACTGGTGGACACGAAATCAGAACAAAATTTGGAAAAGTGGGAACAAAAATTGAGACAATTTGAGAGACAATTTGAGAGAAGATTTGAGAGATAATTTGAGAGATAAAATTATTGGAAAAATTTAGACAACGTCGAACGAAACGTTATTGGAGAAACGATTTGTGAAAAAGAATTGTAAAGAAAATAATTGTGAAGAATAATTGTTGGAGAAGATTTGAAGAAAAGAATTAGTTGAAAAAATTAAACGAAAGTAAGTTACTTGAGTATTTGAATAGAGTTTGAAAGAAAGTCAAAGAAAACAACCAACTCAAAGTCCCAGTTGATAAACCAATCAGTAATTTGTGATCTTTTAATCCGGTGTTATACGCAAGTGCTATTTCTCACTGAGTTTTGTAATAAGCATTGTATAGTCACCAAGCAGAATGTTGAATTGATTGTCGGTGTAAAATGAAAGTTTATTTGTGATTATCAATAAAGATTTCTGTTGTCAAGTGTTATTTCTGAATCGGTCAAAGACACGCTTGGAGTCAGAGTAACATTCACCAACTCAATAACCCAACAGATGAAAGTAAAGGTCTCGGGTATAAGGAGTGGGTTTCCTTAAGACTCAAGTGTTATAGTTTGTTAGGGGCTAAAATTAATTTAAAAGCAAAGGGAGTCAAATTGATAGGGACTGAAATTTTGCAATGAATTCATTATTGTGAATGATGCGGTATCCAGCCAAATTCAAATTTGCTGTGACTTCTTTTATAAAATGTTGGTAGGTGTCTTTTTTGCAGGATCCTACAAATAATTTCTGATAAATTAGTTCTTTTACGCCAATAGCAAGAACTAATAACATATAAAAGATTTTTTGATTATAAAAATATACAATTTGAGGGATTTTCTGTCGTTTTATCACATTCCAACTTTCCATGAGTAGTTGAGAAACACAGGGGAACAATTTATATAATAAATGTATTTAAATTACAAATTTAAAACATTATTAGAATTTTTGAAAATTATGCTAGATTGCCGAAAATTATAAGAAATATAGAAGAAAACATCGAAAACCGTAATTTAGAATTGAAAGTAATAAATTAATTTTTTTAATATTCAGAAATTGATAAGAAAGTTTGATCGAATTCATGGAGAAAATTACTGCATTCAAATAAAAAAAATTCCGAAATTATTTCTAATTGAAAAAAATTATAATTCCCTCAAAAAAGTATTAAAAATCCAATTTCATAAATCTTACCTTTTTCAAAAAAATATATTATAAATTACCTGAAATTCATTATAAATACAAATTTTAATTAAAAAATGTAAATTTAATCAAAAAATATAATTATTATTTATCATTTTCAAATAATATGTCTTTGTTGAACATAATTAATGCGATTTTGTGTATCAAAAATTATTAATAATAAATAATTAAAACTCAAAAATTTAATATTACAAAAATGAAAAATTACTTCAATTACTACTTGGAAATATTTCTCAAAAATTAATTTGCTTAAAAATGGGTATCTTTTTCATATGGTGTATTTTATCGTTTGTGTGCATGTTTGTTTTATTATCGAAATCGCATATGCTATGCTTGTATGTTCAATAAATGTTTTATACTTTGGAATCCTATAATCATTATAATAATGAATCGTTAGGTGTAACTGCTATTGAATATTTAGCACATAGGAAAGTTTTTATGTATCTTATATTATAATTTATTGATTATTATTTTATATTATAGGTGGTTTTTATATTTTGCGACGCGGAGTATTATATTATATTTATGTAATATTTGTTTTCTTATTTAAAAATTATGTTTTATATTATAATCACATATGTAATAAAATAACCATTGTCAAATTATAATAAACGTAATAGTAAAAAATACAATAAAATATACTTACTATTTATAAATATAAGTAATTATAAGAATATAAATAAAACAAAAATATTATGTACCAAGAAAAATGTGTTTTAATAAACATTATTGTCAATCGATGATAATTTAAAAATTATGGAAAAAGTTCGTGCGATTGTTTAATACTCTAAATAATACAATGAGTTTTGAAAATGAGTGATAAATATCGGGTTAACCTTAGAGTATGAGTGTATAGTGTCTCCTATCGGTACCCTGAAATCGGAATTTAAGTCAAGCTACACAATACCAACATCAATTGTGACTGTGTGATTTAGTTGAAATCGTGTTTTAACAGTTAAAATTCGAGATATAGTAAAGATTCCACAATTGGAAGAAGTCAAGAATCAATGATACAAAATTAGAACAACAGTCACAATCCCACAAATAGGAAATAATAGAAACTGAGAACATACCCACTTGATGTGGTTAAAGATCTAAACAAAACTTAAATACGATTGACATAAAACTTCACAAAACATATCACTATGTGCAACAATGGGTCTTAGGTACTTAAAAACACAAAATTCCGCTGACATTTTTATTAACTTTATATTTTAATAAACATTGGGAACTTATGTTGCGTATGTGCAAAATGGGGTTAAACAGAGTTAATTTTAAGAAAAAATATTTCCAATTCTATTTTGACATAATATAAGATTATCTGAAACACTTATAAACAATATTATAAATTTCCAATGGCTAACCACAGAAAGCGCAATATCTTTAACACTTGAATGCAAAACTAATTAAAATTAATTTTAAATGTCTTTCAGAATTGCGTATTTGAGATATTTGTATATAACAATGTACCTATATCATAGAAATTGTATAACAATATAATATAATAAGATATACTTAACATTTATATTATATATTAAACGCGTCACCTGCGACACGCTTCACTGAATTTTGTCATTTAATTAGTCAAATGATTACTTTCAATTAAAGTAACCTTATAATATTTACAGTGATTATTGGAGATGTCTCGAAAATTGCATGTAAATGTTTTTCATGAAAATTATACTTCTACCCTTCCTATGTGACACGTTACAGGGTTCTTTTCGGCATATTAACCCATCCCTAAAATTTAAATAAATAATAAATAAAATCAATAATTATCCTTTGTATATAAAAGTATGACAACTTAAATGAAATACGATTAAAAATTTTAAAAATAAAAAGCTGAATATATTAAAACAAATATATTTAATAAAATTCATTTACAACCTTACATATATTCTAAAAAGGATCATCGCCAAAATCAGTCATTGAGGTTAAAAAAATCTAATTTAACGAATATTGAGAACAACTGAATAACTTTATCAGTATGAAATTCAAATTTTGATTTTCTATTACATATTAATTATTAAAATAAATTTGTTTTTAATTCATTACAATAGCCTCCTCCTCAAGACGTGGACCCTTAATAGAACTTATTTGCAAATCTCTTTGACAAAATACGGGTTTAAGCCGCGACAAATTAACCGCCATCGATCCTTGATGTGTTTCAATTCTGGCCATTTTGTGATTTAGGTTGTAAGGACCATCATATATTGGCGACTGAGATGAATGTTGCTCTAAACGGACCAAATCCGCTTCGTAAATTGAAAAATTCATATGAATATGCGGACTCTTAGCTGTGGCAGTCTAGTAAATAGGATTCATGTCTCAGGTGCGGAAATAAAATCTTGCAAGGTTTTACTCAGCTGGCGTCGAAGGTTCTGGACTCTGTAACAGATTTTCTGGTATTCTGTCGATGTTCCAAATAACATTTGAGCTGGATAAGCTTTGGTTGTGTCGGAATATGTGTTTCTCCATTCCAATAGTACTAGAGGCAGTGCTCTCATTCAATCATACTTGCTTGGCAATGTCCTTAGCTAGTTCGTAGTCGTTTAAAACCATATGACTTGGATAAGTTCCGAATATATATCGAATTCGTACTGGGTCCCTTGATCCACAAAAACAAACATTGACACACTATATCCCGCGATTCACTAGCTAACAAAAGTTGGCATTGATTGAGCTTTTGTGAGAAAGCCCTAGTTGAATTGATGTTGCGATCCTCCTATAGCTATGCCTGAGGCATCTGTAGCGAGATATAATTCAGCATATCGGACCGAAAACGCTAAAGCTACTGTCTGCATTAGAGCGTATTTGGAGTTATTAACATCTTCTTTTCTTGCTTTTGTCAAAGTTCCAAAATCAAGCTCAGTACCATGTGTTAGACGCAATTAAATTCAAATCTTCTTCAAGCATTTATTTTTATAACAACTTCAAAATTGTGTCGTTTACCAGCGTATTTAAACACCGAGGCTTGATAATTATTAATATTAATGTAATTACTGGTCATACATTTAATTGATTTAATTTAATATAATTTAATATAATATGATATAATTTAATATAGAATTTAAATATAAAAATTTAACAGAAATAATTAATTCTACTAACTGATCTCACTTCTACCATTTAACCATAATAATTTTATATAGGGGTTTACTAACTCCTTACACCGTGCCTAATTGCAGTTAGAGGAGCCAGAATTTCAGAGCTGTTCTTAATAAATTGATGACAGAAATTAATCATACCTACAAATGTGCGCAATTGTGTTAATTTTTAAAATCTGTGAAAGTCTTTGACAGCTTTTACCTTCTCTGGTAGAGGTTTTAATCATGATCCGCCTATAATGTGCCCGAGTAAGGCTACTGATGACTGGCCAAAAGAGAATTTTGATTGATCAATGTGTAGATTTTGATCTTTAAGTCGACTGAAAATTTCTGATAAACTTTTGATAAATCTGTACAAATGTCTGTGAAGGATTTCATAATGGTCTTAACTCTTTATTTTATTGTAGTCATCCAAATATATGGAATTTGTTCGATGTAATGGAACGAGAAATAACATGTCAAAGATTGACACTAGCAAATACACTTTTGAAAGAGTTAATAAAAAATATGAGAGATTACATGAAACACTATTTATGGTCGAGCAAAAGTACAATGGAACAGAAGATAAATTAAGATATGTGAAAAAAGAAGCAAATTTACAATAAATAAAATATATTAAATAATTTGTATTTATTTAACTTTGTATCCTTCAATCCAATTTTTAGACATGCAGTTGCTTGTCATTTATTTTGAGTCAAAATACTTTCAAAATTTTCATTTCTATTTTATATCTTTATTCGATATTTATGATGTGATGGAATAATTATCGAAGAGTTAAAAATTATTTATCAAATTGTAACAAAATAATAAAAATATTGCTACAGAGTAATCAAATATTAAAGTGAATTACAGCAGATATACCATTGGAAATATTCCGTTACTGTTTGGAGATCAGATTCAAGAACATTTAAATTTGTTGGGCAATAAATAAGCAAGAAATATTGCATTATTTAGTCCAGCCAAATCCTTTTAATTATGTTTTTTGTAGTTTGTTATCCGTAAAAGGTTCATGTTCATTTTCGATAATGGTTGATTTCATTATGTAATTGATATATAGTAGTTGAGGTTGATGTGTGTGTGTGTGTGTGTGTGTTGTACTATAGAGTAATTAATAGTACTGGACTCACATAATAGTAGTCGGTGTGTTTGTGTGTTTGTGTTGTTACTAGGTGGAGACAGTTAGCAACCAGTGACCACTAAGTATGACGACACAGTAACCATGGACAGTATATTGAGTCATCAGTACGTGGTCAGTTAGCAACATGTTTGTGTATGACGTAATGAGCACGCGATTGGTCAGTTAGTAACGATGTGTGTATTACGTAAAGGTCACACGAACAGTCAGTTGGCAACAGTGTGTGTATATTATGTAAATGTTACACGTGAGGTCAGATAGCAACTACATTTATATTACGTAATAGTCATGCGAATGGTAAGTCAGCAATAGTGTGTGTATTACGTAATCGGTCATTATTATGTAATCGCAATACCTCCCTTGTATCTGACGGGCTTTGAAAATTATATCTCCCTCCGTAATCGCCATCTTTAAATCCTATTGAGAATATGTTTACAAAATGAAAAAATAGTCATAAGAGTGAATCCGCTCAACGAGATATCATTGATGATGTCTATATAAAAGAAGGTACCTTGCTAACTACTAACGATTGTGAAGGTTATTGTATACATGTTTTTTCATATAAATCCACTTGTACGAATTCAGAGGTTATTGAATATTGAATGGTTTTGTTTATTAAAAATTATGTTATTAACCGTTTGCGGACGGAATTAATTTTAATAAGTAGTATTTTGATATATTATTTTTTAGCACAAAATCTTTTATTATACGAATGCCCGATATCGTGGTATGATTTTTTTAAAGTTTGGCCAGCACCGCTGGCCATTATACATTTTAGAACGTCTGGAACAAAATTCGTGCTGGTCTACCGTCCGCAACCGGTTAATAAATAATATATGAAATCTTAATAGTGGGTCACAGGTAATCCACATTTTACCCGTTCGTGCCATTTCCGGCGCAACCCAAGACATAAAGACTTGTTTAATCATCCGATGCTCGTTGAGGGATCAACGTTGATAATATGTTGTATGGGCAAATACTGGCAAGAGGTGAGTGTACCTCTGTACACTATAATCGCCGAGCATTCGAATGGGTTCATGGGCTGCCGATAAAAGGCATGTACCCGACTTCAGTTAGGTCCCCTTACTTTATTCTCCATTGACGCAAACCTTAGGAGATCTGCTTCCCTATTGCTTTTAAATCTTTCACTTGAAAAACGCGACCACACAATACACAAGTTTATTACTATATCCACACATTGCTAAAGTGACTGTCAGTCATATGAGTCAAGAACAAGTTGAGCGCCTCGAGATTCGGGTTTCTTTGAAAGTAAAGGTAAAATTTACTTTTGAAATTTTGACAGGAATCTGCCCTTATTTTATTCATTTAAGCATGATGATCAGGCCTATGACTTCAACTTATATGATTGATATCACTCTGGTGTTTCTATTGTGTTCTGTTAGGAATTTGAGTCTAGAATAGTTTAAATGCTCGTTAATCAAATACTCAATCAAATACAAATAGTAAGTTTGATCTACAAAATTATTCCTCAGATTTGGTTCACAAATGTGATTCACAAAATGAAAAAAATAATACGTTTGAGTTCAACTCTTTTTACTAGCTAAAATCGAGTTTTACTCGAAATAAATAATGGAATTAGAATTTCCTGAAAATCAAATTAGTTGAACAGAGTCTATGAGCCTGTTTAATTATTTTGTTTCTAGGGAAAATGCCGTTTACCAAATTGTTTTACTGAGAGATATTGTTGCGTGATCCAATTATTTTGAAAGAGAGAAACCTATACAGAGGAGTGACATTGTAAAACAGTTGTCAGTTTGGTCGAGAACAGAAAAGAGAAGAACTCAAAGAACAGTCGATAAGAAAGAAGAGCTAATTGATCAATAAAAAGTACTTAACAAAAATACATAAACGGTTTCCGTTTAGGATAACTACGTATAATATATCTTTAAAAAGAGTAGATCAATTTGAAGTGTAGTTAGCGATATTGCAAAATTGTTTTGAAATTGAATAAAATATTTTGTGTTGTTTTAGTCGATTATTTGAAACAAAGAGCACAAGAAGTCAGACTATTTACCTACTTTACGATAGTAACCCAACAGTATTTATTTTTCTTCCAAACAGTGAATTTCTCTATCCACTTATAGTGTAAGAAATCGTTGATTTTAAGTTTTTGCTAAGGCTCATAAACACACATTTATTATATGTATGGGTAATTTATATTATTGAATCTTTAAATCAATGTCATTTTTGTCATCAACAATAGCGTTTTTGTATATTGATCCAATAATAATTTGTAAGTTTTAATTATAATACATAAACATATTTGATAGAGGTTAGTTGTATTTTTATTGTTGAAACGCTAAATATGTAAATTACCCGCATCAATTTCGGTTTTGGTGTAAATAACATTATACTAAAAATATAACAAGAGAAGTCTAATATACATATATTCTTGTTGAAATAAATAGAGCTCGAAAAATATAAATCTATATCAGAAAATTTTAAATGTTTATCTAACATACGTAAAATCACTAAAATATTTAAATAAATATGTAAACATGTATATAAATTTCTCTAAAATAATAATAAAATTCTAATAATAATCTTCACAGACACCTCGATATAAAATATGATGCGTAATCAATCTAAATCATCCAATTAAAATAATCCAGTTAAATCAACTTTTATATTCGGTAAAACCTTCGATCCGACTAATTTACAAAATTCTTCAATCATTCCTATTAAATCCGAAGACAGCTGCGGAAGAAAGCGCCTTAATTTAAACGGCTTCCTCGAAACGATTACATTAATTAATTCCGACAACTGAGTTATTGATTTGTTTTCCAGACTGAATTTATCCGTTTCCGAGTCAGCAGCGAATCTAGCGAATTTAGATTCGTCAAGAATTTTCTGACAAATTTTCACGTCGACCCAACTGTAAGTCATTGGACACAACAGCATAGATCCACTAAATTGAGCTTTGTATCGAATTTTGGCACATTCATGTGCATAAGAGCCCAAATGATAGAATCTGAAATGAGGATCGGAATATTTTATTCGTAATTCATTGACGAAATTTATTTCATAGAGTGCAGAAAATATTCCCAAATTTAGGAATGAATAATCCGGATCATAGAAAAGATAAACAGACGACAAAGCGCTCGGAACAATATCGATAACTCCAACAGCAATTAAATGGGTTCCATCTAGCCAATATTGCTGATGATATTGGCCTTGAGGAAGATTTCGTTTAGGACGATTTAAATCGATTATATCTGATGTTTTGTTGTGATAAATACCACCTTTGATAAGAAATCGTTCAAATTGTTTCATATCAACCTCACTGGGACGATCGTTATGAATTTTACACTGGTATTTAGTATATATTTTATGTTCCTCGGATTTCGTTTCACTAAATTCCTTAACTTCCGGATAAGAACGAAGAGTTTTTATTACTAATGAATGTTTCGGTGACACTAAATCTGAATAATCTAAATATTCTGAAAGCGACTTTGACTTTTGTTTCAGCTGCCTTCTTAATCGTTTCTGGTGATAATTCGCAAGTAATTCATCAAAAGGTTTATTTTCAATTTCAGCTTGATGCTTCAATTTTGTTAACTTTCTATTGAAACGAATATGTTTTGCTTTCTTCGATTTATCGTGTTTAATTCCAGAGCCAAATTTTAAAAGTGAATTTTCGTTTATATTAACCGATGTATCAGTTACCGACGCTTCATCACCCCTAGCATTTATATTAGAGTTAGTTGATTTCTTTTTGACAATTCCTTCTTTACCTGAAATTAAAAATTTTCGGAAATTTTTTAAAACTGTTCGTTGAGATTTAGATAATTCAAAATTTGCTGCATCACATCGTATTATGTAAAGAGGACAGCAGGTAGTATCATTTTTTTGTTTATAAAAATAAGTACCACATCTTCGCCAACCTCTATTCATTAGATTTAAATAAGTTTCAGGTTTCATGTTATCACAGAATATTTTAAAACGAAATTTCTTTGAATTTGGTACATTGCAATATTCGCAATGTTCACCTTCACTCTTTTTATCAATAATTACTGCATCGATATCAGCTGGAAAGCTCATTACAAAAATTTCTTAAATTAAATTAATAACATATTCTTATTTTGAATTTATGTAACAATAACTTTAATAAAACACTGACCTTATTTGAGATTACCGAAAAGTTTAATTATAGATTGAAATTTTGTTAAATTTAGATTAAAATTTCCGATTAAAATTATTTTATAAAAATTCTTAATATTTAAAAATCAATTATTTGTCTTTTAAAATCAAAAGTGTGAAAGTTGATAGTAAAAGTGAATCGCAAGAGAACTTTAAATATATTTACTGGTCAAACAATAAAGCAAAATAAAAAATATTTGCAACAATTATTTTCTTTAAAAAACGGGTTGATAAAATTAAACGGCAAGATGGAAAAAAATTTGCGGCACTTAACATAACTACAAATTAATTAAATATTTCAATCTCAATTTATTCATTATTATCTTCATAGTAACTGCTTTTTTGTGTCAGTTTGGTTCTTAGCTGATAATTATTTTCGTCATCTTGGCTTCAAATTGACCTTGATCCCGAAATACCAAATAATATTTCTTTTTTACCATTGCCATAATTAAAGTTATTTCGATTGGTTACTATGTAAGAATTGTATAATAAGGCTGGTTAATTCTGACTAATTGCGTTTGTTTGTGCACACTTCTTTTCTGAGTGTAGACACGAGTGATCGAGTTTGGATTTTATTTAGGTTTGATTTTTTCGATTTTTGTTTGTGGAATTTGGATTTGTTGGAGTTTGTTTAAAAAGTAGGAATTTCTGATGTTGGATGATGAGGGTAGGCCCATCACCACATTTAACCTCAACAGATATCATGAGACAGGGCCCAAGAGATACAGGGTAAATGTGTACGCCGAAGAGCGTGGATAAATAAATCCTCTCCAATGGCTCAACAATCCAATTCCTCAAACAATAACAATAACCAACAATCCAATTCCTCAAATAATAACAACAACTGTTAATATTGTCTGTGTGCTAAACTTTATCAAATTTTATTTTTATTGACATCGATCAACATTATTTGTGTTTTTTAACTTTATTGAATTTCATTGTGTATAAATTTTTAGTTGTATTTTATTATAAATTTTATGTACACGTATAATTTGTAAACATATATATATATATATATATATATATATATATATATATATATATATATATATATATATATATATATATATAAAGGGTATTTAAAAAAAAGAAATTGATAAAAGAAGACGACATTAGATACAGTTGAGATACATAGATTGGTAAGAGAGAACAGTGAGAAAGCAGCTAAACGAATGAAAGAGATGGAAACAGAGAAGAGAACGAATCGATGTTTCACGGTGGGGGAGAAAGTATTAGTTCGGAAAGAACCACAAAATCGCGACAAAGATGGACTACAGTATGAAGGTCCTTTTGTCATATCAAAGTTTTTGTCAGAACGCCAGGTGGAATTGAGTGACGGGACGACAAAGAAACTCAGACGAATTGAATGGCTTAAGAGATGGGCAGTTCCTTAAAGAAGGGGAGAGTTATGGAAAGTTGTTTGTTTTAATAATATTCGATTTAGCGTTTTTTTGAAAAATATATTTTAATTGCATTTATTGATTTTATGAATTTAGAAGTTGAAGACATCATAACTATAAATAATAATAATAATTTTAAAAGTCTTAATTTTTACAAGTAATAATTAATTAAGGCCATAATTTCATATTAATAATTAAGGCCAAGTTAAATGAAATGTTAATAATTAAGACCAAGTAAATGAAATTTAATTTAATTCACAAGGCCAAGTTAAATGAAATTTAATATCAGTCTGACGAGACTGAAATGAATAAAATTAATTCACATATAGAATCTAAAATAAATAAAATTAATTTATTCAAAATATTTTAGTATATAAATGACTCACAAAATCAGTGTAGTCGCCCAAAAATTTAGCGTTAAAACATTTATTCGAAGGTTAATCCTAAGAATATTATAAAACCAGAATCAGACAGAATCGATTCACATTTTGACCAAACTTACTAAGACACAGCACGCACTACATAACATAAAACATAACACACACATATATATATTTTGCAAGTAGTTTGAAAGAAGTGATCAAAGAAATAATTGTTCAAGTTTACGAATTATTCTAGAACTGAAATTGTCTATAATTGGTAAATTTTAATTATAATAAATATTTATATACAGATTTGTTTTGATTTATACCCATATAAGAACCAGACAAGTTGAGTGTTTTCGAATATCGAGACCTCAACACTGATATTTTAAGTAAAAGTCTCGATTAGTGGAATTTATTTATTTTATTTTCAAATATTTTGTGACAACGAAGATGAAAAAAGATGTTACTATGATTATTGATAATGGATGCGGGTTCGTTAGTGTTGATGGGTTATTGGGTCGTTGGTGAAATTTAAATTTAATGAATTATTTCTCTGATTCGAAGTGTGCCTTTCGTTGACCAACAAATAACAATTAACACTGGAAACTTTATTGAATATCAAAAATATTTTTACAATGATACAATTGGCTCAACAAGCTAAGTACCGATTATGCAGTGCTTATTACAACACTATGGTGAGGAATAGCACACGCGTATAACCTTGATTTTACAAATCTCTTACAACTGAGGAATTTAACAATTGATAATTTAACTGGTTGTTTTCTAGTTTGACTTTGATTTACTGACCGAACTTTACTCTGTTATTAACTGAATAAACTCCTGCAGTGTATCTCTTTATTTCTGCTTTTCTCTTTAAGTTTCTCTGAATCAATTCTCTTCAAGTTCTCCAAATAAATGTCGTCGTTTTACCTCAATTATTCTGTCCTTTGTCGCAATATTATGTTATTATTATTATTATTATTATTATTATTATTATTATTATTATTATTATTATTATTATTATTATTATTATTATTATTATTTTCTGTCGATATTTTTCTTAACCTTGTCAATATTGTAACGCTGCATTGAAATCTATAGTCAATTTAGTTGATTTTTTAAAAAGTTCTCTCAGTCCATTGCTGAAATTCTATTTATCGTCAGTTGTAAAATATTTCTTTATGACATATGTTGTTAAAAATGAATTCACGAATTTTCGTCTAAATTCTTCTATAATTGATAAAAATATTCCGAATTTTTAAATGAAATCTTCGAGTTCATAATTTTCTGGAGCTTTTATAAAATTGATCATCCTAGTCGCCACATTAGTGGTGGCTTACAGGTAAGCATACATTTTACCTTTTTGTGCTGTTTCCAGCGTAACCCAGGACATAATAGTGTCTTACCACTTGATATCCATTGAGTGATCAATGTTGGTACTGTATTAAGTAGGTGAGTGCCAGCAAAAAGTGAGTGCGCTACTTGCACTATAATTGGCAAGTACTCATTTGGGTTTACGGACTGCCAATAGGAGGTCTATGTCCGATTTACACTGGTCCCTATCTCTGGATTGTTTTTCCCGTAGTTTATTTTAAATTAATTACTGCGAAACCCGATACTCAAATCTTTGCTAAATTAACTTGAATGATCAGTATTTTTTTATTTACTGGATTATTAATGACTAGAATTTAAAGTTCTTTAATTATTTTTTATTTTTTAATTATTTTTAAATTTCTTTAATTAATTTTGTCCATTAATTACATTTTGATATTTATTTAGTATGTTTTGAATAATTTAAATTTTTATAATGATTTAATCAATTTTTACATAGTTATTGGTGCCTTGAGTTGTGTGGGTGCCTTGAGGGATGTGTCATTTTATTTGTTAAAAATGTTAGGGGTAATTGTAAGCACTAAATCGACTCCTCCCTAAACGCCTTCACGATTATTATACTTTAGATCATCTGTGTACCCATGGCGACGACTATGTTGGTACTGTACACAGTGGCGGAAAATCAATGAGCAGGTGAGCTCTATTGCTAAAACTATTCCTCATTGTATTTTCCTTACGGGTTCTGGACTGCCGATAGAACGTCTTATGTCATTTTTCATTGTCAATTTCTATTGTTAGATCATTGAAATGCCTTCATTTAACTATTGTCCTTATTTCTGGATGTTTCTATTATTTTCTTCAAAAATTTGAGCAGGGATCGGCCCTTATTCCTACGTTAATAAGTGTGGTTCCATATTCCCCATAAAATTTGAGTAGGGATCTGCCAGCATTCTCTAATCGCGACCTATTTGAGATTCTAACCATTTGCAGAACCAATAGAATTAATCAAACTGAACCCTATCTACCGATGACTAGCCTTAGTTAACCTGTCACTACTTCTAACTCCTTCGCATTCATAAAAATAATGGTAACTGGCTCATTCTATGCTATCTATATTCAAACAAGGCTCCAAACTGTCTAAAATGACTCTATATTTCCTATCGACCCTATTCCTAACTATGTCCTATAAAATGATGTACCAAACTGGCAAAAAATCTGCTGACCAACGACACAAATGTCATCAGTTCACAACTAATTCACTCAATCTAGGGCATCAAAACGTAAAAATCATGAAAATTATTCATCAAACCAAAGTAATTAACAAATGGATAAATTATAAATATTACTAAATTTCATAAATAAAATAGGCAAATAAAAGAATTTACTAAACACAAGAAATAACAGGACAAAATTAAATTAAAAATTTTATTAATTCCCTAAAACATTACATTGATTTATATTGATTATACATAAATTTACAGTTTACATAAAATTACCAAAATTCAATTCAACTTATTAAACGGTCATAAAACTGAAAACTGCCTGGCTGAATTTGTTCAGTGAATTTGAATTGGTTTAATTAGATTTTCCAGTTAAAAACTAGTTGTTAGACTGAATTTTCAATCAGTATTTATACTGATTTTTTGTACTCCTACTATATCCAATTAGAACGCGAGAAATTTTTAATTACTTTTGCATGCATGCATGTGTGTGCAATTATTTATTTTTAATTTAATTAGTTTAATTAATCAAAAATTTTTAATTTTTATTAATTTTTACGATTTAGTTTCATAAATTTTATAAATTAAAAAATTTTAGTTTTATTTTAGTTATTATTAATTTCAACAATTTAGTTTTTATAAATTTTATAATTTAAATAAGTTGAGTTAGTTTTTATAAATTTTATAATTTAAATAAGTTTTAAATAAGTTAGTTTCATTGATTTAAACAATTTGGTTTTATAATTTTTATAATTTAAATAATTTTGTTGGTTTTATTTTAGTTTTCATTAAACAATTTAGTTTTATCAATTTTATAATTTACATAATTTTACTACTTTTATTTTACTTTTTTATCATTTTATTAGTTTACTGTATATATTAGTTTCAATTTTAAATTTATTCATTTAAAACATTTTCATATTATTAATTAATTTATTATCGATTATTTTATTTATTATTAATTTATTTTATAGTTGTTAGATTTTTCGAATGCGATATTTCTCCTAATTGCGTTAGTGATTGCAACTTCTTGCGTTCCTTTATTTTATTATACGTGTTTTATTTATCCTCAATGTAATATGCATTTTAGTTTGTCTTATTTGGTGTATGACCATGGATTTTAATTCAGCTTGGTGTGATTTTATGTTATGTATTTCCGATTCATTAAAACAATTCTCGGTTCTAGCCCAACAATAGTTATTGGTATTTATTAGTAAGTACTTGGTTGTTAGTACTTGGTATCTGGTTGATAGAGTTTAGTTGTAGAAGATGACAAGAAAATAATGTATGTGTTGAATATTTTGTATTTAATTGCTATTATTTTTATGTGTTGCTAGTTGATTGTTGGTACTTGGTATCTAGTTGTAAGTACTTGGCTGATAGAACTTGGTATCTAGTTGTAAATACGTGTTGGTAAGTTACTGGTTGATGATACTGTTGAGGATACCTAAATAACAAAGAAAATTACAAAGAAATAAATGAAATTACCTTGGGGGAAGATCACCATGACAAACGGGACGATCTATTGGAACTCAGAAAAGAAAACAAAAGTGAAAAGAAATTAAAAATGAGAAAGATAAAGAAAATAAAAAGAATTAAACAGGAAAATAAAAACCAATGTCAGTACTAATTAATTAGTACAAAAAGGAAAAGGAATTTTGAAATCGAGGGGAAAGGAAAACAACAATATCCTTATCTCGACAGCTTGCTAGTGATAACAGAATTAATGGGAAAAGGCGGTCAAACAAAAAAAGAAAAAGGGAAAATGACTTGACAGCTGTCAGAGATAAAAATGGAACAGTCGGGGAAAGCAGGAGAAAGAAAATGGAAAACACTTGATTATCTGGAGTGCCACAAAAGAAGCAAACTATATAAAGGAAAACTGGTGAACAAAATGAGAGACAAAATTAGAAACAAAAGTGATGCGAAATTGAAACAAATTAGAAGACGATTTGAGCGACAATTTGTGAGAAATTTGGAGAGATAATTTGAGAAATAAAATTATTGGAGAAAATTAGACAACGTCGGACGAAATGTGATTGGAGAAACGATTGTGAAAAAGAATTGTAAAGAATAAATGTGAATAAAACGTATTGGAGAAGATTTGAATCAAATTTGTTGAAAAATTAAACGAAAAGAAGTTACTTAATTATTTTGTTGGGCTAGAACTGATTTCTGGACCCCAACTACTAATTGTGACTGAAACGTGCAGGTACACAACATGTAAAAAGCAAAAAGTATAGTTAAATTTGGAAAACCACACCAAATAAACAATAGTAATTAAAGGAGAAAGCAACAAAAACATAAACAAAGAAATTAAATAAAATTATACAAAAGCAAGAAGTGATGCAAAAACTAACTCAAAAATAACCAAATAAACATAGAAGTACCAAAAGCAAACTCGAATAACTTAAAAGACGATAAAAACAGTAAAACATTCCAGAAAAACCCAGAACATTCTATAAAAATGGCGATGACCAACACAAAAGTCATCTAGAACAACAAAAGTTAAGGAAAATAAATAAATTAATATAAAAAATAAAAAATCTCAAAAAGAAATTCATAAAAACATTAGTTAAAATAAAAATTAAATTAAAAGTAAAATAGAATGTTCTGGAACCGTTCCAAATCCATCATGGACGTAAAATTAATGAAAAATAATTAAAAAATAAAAATATAAAAATAAAAACAAAAATTATGGCACAAAAATTGCCATTAAAAATAGCAAAATCGTAAAATAGAAAATTCTGGAATAAAAAGAATTCGAGTTTGTTTTAATGCATCAATACATACACGTGTACAAAATAGGTATATATACTGACACGTTTCAGTCACAATCAACACTTTTATGCCAATATTTTATTGTTGAAAATCTTACGAAAACTTATAGTGAGTACTTTTTCATTGATATGTGTTTTACGTAATTATTTTAATGTTAACATATGTTTCATGTAATCATTTAGACGTAATCTACCTTTAATTAACATATTTAAAGACCTATGATTTTTCTCATTATAATTTTTTTTTTCGACTGATCAGCGACGTCTTAGTGCGCCTCTATTCAGTCCTGCATTCGATAGCGATGCAGCCTTCTAAAATGAAACATGCAGACATGCACCATATATATATATAAATTTTTTTTTTTGGTCATCGGAGGTCGGCCACTTCATGGTTCTACCATGGAGTTGTGTCGATAAAACCCCTCCGCTATGGCTCCATATACTTTATTTATCGGTCGACAGTGATGTTTCGACTCAACACAACAGTAGGGCTTGTCGTAGCGGTCACAGTGGGGCCGTGTAAGCAAGCATTCTTCACGAGTTCGAATGCAGTACACACTTAAAATCAACATTAAAAATCTCATACAATTGCTTCACACTAAGGTCATAATTGAGTAGATCTCAGACCCAAATTGAACACAGCAATTACAATTCAGTTAATGTAGTCGGTTAAGACCTCTCCACTTATGCGTTTGTCGAACATCGTTAATGAATAAAATTTTTGTAAAGACGTAAGGATTTTTCTCGGATCTAATGATGAGGATAGCCTCTCGAAGTTCGACAAGTGTAAAGAATGGAATAGATTCAATTAAGTATAAAACCCTTAGCGAGTGGTATATATCCTTTCAGGATTAAAATGTAGTATTACCAATACCCAAATCAATCAAGAGTTAGGGTCATACTATGGAAATAACTAACTTCTTTTATTTTCCACTTATGAATCAATATCAATGAAGTATTATTGGTTTGGAAAATGTAATATCATCAATTATAAACTATTATTGATAAAATCTTTTCGAGTGTAAAATAAAACTTTTTATGTGAATGTCTATTTAACTATAAATTTATATCTATTCAACCATAAAGTTGCATTAGCAGCTATAACATAGATATGCGTGATCCTAACTTACTATTCAATTCATACCTCAATTAGGAATTACAATTGAGAAACTCGTATAAAATTGTAAATGATTTTATTGATAAACGATAAATCCTACTTGGATTTATGTACTAGGTCTAAACTAAAAGTCTTTCGCAATCGTTTAACTATGAGTATATACTTGTTAGATTATATAGAAAGCATGAATTATAGGTGTACTCTGATCATTAAACTACTAGATATATCTTGGTTAAATTATAAAAGGTGGTTATAATTATGTATATATTATAAGGCAAAAAATATACCCTAACCATTAAACCATAAGATAAAGATTAGTTAAATTATACATTATGACTATAAACTGTATATAACATCTAAATCAAAATTATAATAAACCATAAAGTACCTGCTGGTAAAATTATAACTACAAATTATTTATGAAAAAGAAAAATTATGCAAATTATAAAATAGAATTATAACTTGTATATAAAGTGTAAATTAAAAGTATACTCTGATCGTGAATTCTAAATTATAGCATAAAGTATAATATATATCCGGTTATGTACGAATTATACGAGTAGGTTATTCGAAAAAAACCCAACTACAACTAGTTGTAGATCAAATTCCGATTACCAAAATATAAACTATAATTAATTATATATAAACATTGAGAGTAAAATATAAAGTATAATTCATTATATATGAAACCTATCGGTATGTTATCCCTAAAAAGGTAAATTAGGAATAAATTTTAGTTACAAAAATATAAATTATAACTAATTATATAGTTCGATCATAAAGTATGAAGTGTAAATAATTATATAGATTATTGTTCTCAAAAATTTAAATTACGAACGATGTAAATTATAAATCATGATATTATTATCTAGGTATTCCAAAATATAGGTATAGATGAATGTTAGCTACAACAGCAAATGATTACGCTCAATTTCCGATCTTAAAGAAGCTCAACGATAGATAGTCGTATTGTGAGCCAATATATATAAGTTACGAATGGTAGAGATCCTGGCAAAGTGGTAATGCATAGCAATCCGAAATACGAACCTGGGAAACGGCAAGTACCCATAAGATGCCGTCTAGATTTGTTCTGCCTCTAAATCATGTATTATAATATAAAGTTATAAATTACAGGTGTTAAGGTTTCAATACCCGACTATGTTCTGGATATTTATACCCCTATTGACTAGCAAAATGATCATGGGAGCTAAAATCGGTGGTTAAATTATTTCGTAGACAAAGTAGAGATTGGCCTGCAATGCTCCAGTGGTGGCCTGTTTTCAAGCGACCTGAGACTCTGTTCTTCCAAAAATCTTAGCATGATCGCTCCCAGGAATAGGGATTTTCTAAAAACCGGTGTCGTTCAAGCATAAACTATAAAATCGCATCAATAAGGTGATGACAGAGGATACCCTAAGCTCGTATGGAATCAATGGTGACGATATAACGTATGAGTGGGATATGGTTTATAAAGTAATAGACAACTTACTAAATCCCCATAAAGCAAAATTCCAAAAACGCCGACGAGAACTGAGAGCAAGTTAACGTCGAAAATTAAAGAAACTGTCCATAGGAGACAGGTAGGAATCATGACCCACTTTCATGTCAAATCTGAAGGTGCATATACCTGAATTGCTGAAGTTGTTATAAAAATATTAGCAGTATACACCCATTGAACGACTTCACCGACGAAGGAGCATTGGAACCCAGTTCCACAATAAACCCGTTCGCCAGCGAAATCTTTCTCTAGGGCTAATTATATCAAAATAGCATAAGCTGAATTGTAACAATCCAGATTAAATTTAATTGCAAACGGAAAATACGCCATGATGTAAATAATTATGTAATAATGATAATTCCATAAAACAACCAGATTTCTGTTTTAATTTTTTAATAAAGTAACCAAACCAAAAATTTCGACGATTTGGAAACAACCCCGAGCAAAATATAAATTTTCAGGGTACAATATTTTTTTTTGGGTATTTGCTGAACGGGTAATAAAATGTTCGTTAGGATATTTTCTTTCGAGGTTTCCAGGTTGAGGCTATAGAGTGATGACGAGTATCGACTTCCCATTCTTGCTATAAATTTGTCATCCAACTCACGACGAGGTACACTATCATCCGCAGGGGGTAACTATTCGCTCGAATCACGGCTTTACGTCTTAGTAAAATGATAAGAAAGATGAAATTTTAAAAGGAAATTATCATTAACCATTCTCATTTAATCACAGAATGTCGCAAACAAGTGGGCTCGACGAAGCAGAATATAGGCAAATGATAACGCGGCTCCGGACCCGGTACATCTGGTACCGGATCCACGATTGGAATCGAGGGTTGGACCTAGATAATTATGGTCCGGTCATTCGGAGTGGTCCAGAGCCCGACGCCCCGGCGTGGGTAAAAGTAAAGCCCACCAACAACGTGTTATGGGAAGCCCGCGATCGAGCGGCCGACGAGGTAGTAGAGGCCCAGAAGCGGCTGAGGACACTCGAGCTCCAACTCAAAGCTGAAATAATGGGAGTAACTCCTGAAGAGCTGGAGGAGACAGATGCCCCTCCACGAAAGCGGGGAAGGCCCCGTAAGAACCCGGCCTAACCTGTCAATAGTAACCATTCGGGCGAACTATTTAATCTAATTAGTGATACTATGTGGTGTTTGAATTTTTGTTTTGTAACAACTATGACGAACTGTAGCGATTTTTATTATTAAAACTTTTCGGTCGTACGTATTCATAATATAATAAATCATCTTTTAGCCATTATATAGAAGTCTTATTGCGTATGGGGTGTCTCCAAGGACGGGATAACCCCCCCCCCTACTCTTCAGTCCTAATTTTAGGAAAATAATCAAATTACCTTTATGCACATGGAAACGAGCGACGAAATTTTATTATTGTTCTCCTTCAGTGTACAAGCTGCTTGAAAATCTACGAAAGGACCGCGAACAGGCCCAGCAACAATCCGAGGACCTTCGAAGTCGAGTTGAGAAGCTCAAAATCAAGTGCCGAGAACTCGAAGGCACCTGGTTCAGTCCGGCTGAGATGAAGAAACGGACAATGCACATCTCACGACTCCAGCTCCAGGCGGAGCAAGACCAACTCGAAATCCGAGCATTAAAGCTACAAGTACGCTCGCTCGAGAGCAAACTGAATGAAAGATTCATCCAGGACGCCCTCCAATAGCAGATTCGTCCTCTTCAGGTGGAGCTAGCCAAGATATACCCACCTGCCCAGACAAGCAAGCCGAAACGTAAACGGTTAGGGCGGAACACCCGGGAAAAATTGAAAAGGACCTGGCTGGCCGAGCAAGAAAGATCGAAAGAGCCTGCAGTCAATCCATGATCCTGAGAGACGTTCGAGAGTGCATGAACAATCTTTGTAATTAGTGGTGGCTTAATAAATGATTCTTGTTATCTAAGGAGTATGTGATTGAACTTTGCGGTTGTCTGAAACAAGATGATTGGTAGAAAGGCGTTTGGGAAAACAATCTCGATGAGGGACCGAAACAAATCGGACACGTGCCTTCTATCGGCGTCCGTGAACCCATAGAGTGCTCGACAATTACAGTGCTTGACGCGCTCACTTTTTGCGAGTACTCAACCCCTTGGTACAGTACCAACGTTGATTGCTCAACGGGTACCAAGAGGAAAACAATGTTGTATGTTGGGTTACGCTGGTGACAGCACTTAACCATTCGACCACCAGTAACCCACCAATTTGAATAAACTTGTGAAGAAGGTAAAAGAAAACAACCGGCTCAAAGTGCCAGTGCATAAACCAATCAGTAATTGTGATCTTTTAATTCGGTGTTATACACAAGTGCTATTCTTCACCGAGTGTTGTAATAAGCATTGTATAGTCACCAAGCAGAGTGTTGAATTTATTGTCTGTGGAAAGAGAAAGTTTATTTGTGAATATCAATAAAGATTTCTGTTGTCAAGTGTTATTTGTGAATCGGTTAAAGACACGCTTGGAATCAGAGTAACATTTAAATTTATCACCAACTCAATAACCCGAAAATACTAAGTTGTTGGTATCTTGTACTTGGTAGTTGAGACGGTATTGTTAACTGATTGTTTTTATATAGTAATAGGTTGATATTTGTTAATTTCTCGATGGGATTTACTGTTGGTTGTTAGTACATGGTAGCTAGCTAGTTAATGAGGTAGGTTGGGATTGAATGTGACCAGTGGCGTAGCGAGGGGGGAGGGGGGACAGTTGCCCCGGGCGCCACAATTTTTGGGGCGCCGGATTGAATGCAATATATATAAAATATATAAATATAGCCAAGCATTGAAAATCAAAGAATCACGCAACGTGTAGATTATACGCCAATTTGGATACAATAACATATATTAGAAATTTTTTTAAATATAATATTTTATTATTGATTATTATTAAAACTAGGTTTTATAATTTTTTAGTTTTCGGCTTTTAGATGCTTCCAAAAAAACTCTCCGGTTTTCAAAATCGCAAGGACAGGCAACGAGGGAAGCAGAAGTTGAAAAACAACGAGGCAGCATCAAAAAGTTCTTTATATACAAGAATGGTTCATCTATACGTTCAGAACCCCACATAGTAGCTGAAAAAACCACTCAGAATATTTTAGGTAAGATTTCTGTTGATTCTGAAAATGCATCAGTATCGTCACCAGAATCTCTAACCTCTGGAGACTTCCATACATCCCACACATCTGCTAATGTAGCTAATATTCAATCCGTACTTTCTTGCAACGACATCGGCTATTTAGAGTTTGACAAGAAATCACAACGTTTGACAATTTCCAGCCGGCTCAAAGACGAATTCATAGAGCGTGGATCATCTGCGTTTCAAAACAAAAATGGTCCATTTGAATTTCGCGATGGACGTTCAATGCATTCATCGTGGTTCACCCGCAGGCTGGCTAATGGAAATGAGATAAATCGAACATGGTTGCTTATTCCCCATTAAAAGGTTGTGCATATTGCTTCTGTTGCCTATTATTTCCCCAGTCAGTTAACAATCGGCGATTTGGATTTACGCTGCCAGAAGGTTTCAACAATTGGAAAAGACCAGAAAAAATGTCTTCACTTGAAAATAGTCCACATCGCTTCATTTACTGCCTGGAAAGAGACGGAGCGTCGAATTATTTCGAGTAATGGAATCGATGTAGAATTGCTAGCCCAAATGCAAAATGAAAAAAGAAATGGCGAGATGTTCTGAAACGCTTAGTTAGTTGCGTAAAATTCCTATCATCGCAAAATTTGGCATTACGAGGCCACGCAGAGAGTATAGCAACAAATAATGGTTCTAACGCTGGGAATTCTTTTGCTACTCTGAAACTTTTAGCTGAGTTTGATCCTCTACTTTCAAACCACCTTGATCATGCAAGACAAAATCCGGGTTCTGTATCATACTTGTCACCACAAACCCAAAATGAATTTATTAGCTTGCTAGCGTCGGAAGTAAAAACGAAATTTCTAAATGACATCAAGAAAAACAAATACTATGGTATTCTTTTTGACTTCACTCCAGATAAAGCTCACCGCGAACAGTTATCACGCGTGATAAGATATGTCGATGTTGATTTTTCAAACAAAACTGTGACTATTAAGGAATCATTTCTGGGCTTTATTGAGCTAAATGCCAAAGATGCGGCCACTCTTGAACATATTATTGTTGATACCCTTGAGACCGATAATTTAAATCTGGATGACTGCAGGGCGCAATGTTATGACAATGCTGCTGTAATGAGTGGGCATATATCTGGGCTTCAACGAAGGATTTGTAATAGAAATCCTCTCGCAATATTTGTGAATTGCAACAATCAGAGCTTAAACTTGGCAGGTATGCACTCAGCTAAGCAGAATGCTGTTGTTGTTACATCTTTCGTACAATCGAAGACATCTACTTTTATTTCTCACGCTCCACACTTCGATGGAACGAGCTTAAAAATGTAATCAGCGACACTGTTAAGCGAGAATGTGAGACCAGGTGGAGTGCTAGAGCAGATGCGGTCAAAGCTGTGCATAATGGAGTAAACGAAATTGTAGGATTACTCGAAAAATTGTCCGATGATTACAGCCAAACTCAGGACACAAGGGTTGATGCCGAAAGATTGCTTTCAACTATTCTGGAATTTAATTTTCTTGTCTTATTGCATTTTTGGCATCAAATTCTCGGTAACATTGACCGAGTTCAAAAACGTTTGCAGGACCCAACAATAAACTTCGAGGAAGCAGCCGCAGATATGCAATATTTGGAACTTTATATCAACGAATCGAGATCGGAATTATGCGAAGAAGCCATTCAGAAAGCAAAGGAAATGTGCAATAAATGGGGAATTGCAGTAGAATGCCGAGTCAGTCGAAGAAGACGAATGGCGGGGAGAAGTGCCCGATACGCAGGACTTTCTTTGGAAGAAAATATTAACAAAATAATGAAAAGCATTTTTGATAGTTTAAAGGTCGAATTTTCATCGAGATTCAAACGACTTCAAGACCTTAATTTTAAATTTGGCTTTTTGCTTAATGTTAATAATTTATTAAACATGAAAAAAGTCGATTTGAAACAAAAATGTTTGTATTTAGCAAGCTTTTATGTCAGCGACCTTAATGGAACGGAGTTTTTCAATGAAATTTGCGATACTAAAATGTGGTTGAAAACTAGATGTGATACCTCGCTATCATCGCCAGTTGATTTGTTAAAGTTTATAGTCCTATATGGTGAAGATGTTTTTCCAAATTTAAGAATAGCGCTGCAGATGTTATTACCGGTTGCGGTATCAATCGGAAGCTGTGAGCGCTCTTTCAGCAAACTGAAATTAATATTATCTTATCTACGGGCATCTATGGGCCAAGAACGTTTAGATAGTCTTGCATTATTAAGCGTAGAACGTGAAACTCTTGATAGTATCAATTTTGATGATGTCATTGATACATTTGCGGCAGTAAAAGCCAGAAAAATTTATTTTTAATAAAGAGATAAACAATATTTATTGCTTACTTTTAAAAATATTATTTTATTATATATATATATATATATATATATATATATATATATATATATATATATATATATATATATATATATATATATATATATATATATTTAGGGGCATTCTGAATAATATAACAGTTTTTTTATAATTTTGACAAATATAACACTTTTTTTTATAATTTTTAAAAATTTTTCTGTTTTCCAGAGTTTTTCTAGTTTTGTTATATTTTTTTATTTTATATTTTATATTTTTTTAAAATATTATTTTAGAATTTATTAATATGCATTTTATATTTGGCGTTTTTACATATGTCTATTTTAATATCACAAAAAAATTTTTATAGTAAGCCCAGGGCGCCAAAAATATCCCTGCCCCCGGGCGCCAAGTACTCTAGCTACGCCACTGAATGTGACTAATACCCTTACGACCAGTACCATTGCGATTTGTTGAATGTGAGCAGTAGTCATAGAAGGTCAAAATATCTTGTCGGATAAACTCAGACTATATATAATAAAACGAATTAACAATAAATATTTATTGAATGCAATTTTTACTTTGCAATAATACGTCAGTAGTAATCAATTAAAAATTAAGCAGATCTTTTGTGAATTAGAATTAGAATTCTGTAGTCTTTCATTGAAATTCTATTTAAATTATTTTCAATTCAACGTGGTGTTTTATAGTTGTTGACTATTATTCATTATTGATTGTAATTAAAAATATTTTTAAATTCTAGCAGAAATAAAAATTAATTTATTTAAAAAGTATTTGATAAAATACAATGAAGAATACTTAGTTGGTTGTTAGTATATGGTACCTAGTTGTAAGTATTTGGTGATTATTTATTAGTATCTAGTTAAAAATATTTAGTAGCTCGTAGTACCTAGATAGTATTAATTTTATTAAGTCTTTAATTGTTATTATTTTATGTAAAGGTATGTGATTGTTAGTACTTGGTAGCAAGTATCTGGTCGTTGAATTATTATTATTATTATTATTGTTGTTGGGTTTTCAGTTAATTTAAGTCGGTTACCTCTGACCCTCGTGTCCTTTAAATCAAAACAATAAACGACCCAACGTATATTGAAATCAAAATATATTTTCTCTCGATAATACACAATCAATAATAAATAGTCCAACAGTTCGAGTCTGACCGATTCTCCACTCGGTGTTGATGCTTTGATAAAGATAATATTCACCTTTTATTTCCTTAGGTTCATTTGACCAACGCTTTCCTTTTTCACCCTTTTTATTCTTATTCCATCTCTTCTTTTTCCCTAATCTCCTAAATTCGTTTTTACCTTTTCCTAAACTCAGTTTCTTCTTGTCCATAGCTGAGGCAAAATGCCGGTTTGCTCTGATTTTCCCATTCCATATATACTCTTCGAAATCAGAATGACAAATGGTTATTGCCGAACCAATCTCTCACTTGACATTCGCTTCCACATATCTGTTTCGGCTGTCACCCATAATGGTCCAACGAACAAAGATAATTAATGGCCCGTCCGGCCTTTCTACACGCACTATCTTCTCTATGCTATTTTTCCAATTAATCATTGTGTCAAGCTAATGGGTCCAAATCTTCTTTCTGTTTACTTTTCTTCTTGTTTACCCAGCTCGGGTTTCCTTCATCGACGAGAACTATTACATAATAGTTTCATCGTTCGACACTGTTATGCAATAATGTCGAGTAAAAATTGTTGAAACCTTTGATTATATAATTATTCCCGTGGACATTTTTTTGCTTTTTTGATTACATAATTGTTGCCGTACGCTCCAATGTTTTTTTCTGGGATTTTCAATACAAAAATTTTTTTTTCAATAGTAAATGGTGGTCCTCGCTAAAAAAGCATGGAATTATTCAAACTATAGTGAAGGGGTCTCCATGGTCCTGAGAATTTCAATGCAAAATCCGACTATCACTAAAAAAGCATTGAATTATTCAGACTATAGTGAAGGGGTCTCCATGGTCCTGGGATTTTCAATAAAAAAAAGGTAGTTTTAAATGAAAAAAGGTGGTAATGGTAAATTTTTGAATTAAAGTAAATTATGGTCTAAATTTTTAAATTAAAGTTAAATAAGGTCTAAATTTTTGAATTAGAGTAAATTATGGTCCAAATAAATTAATTAAGGTTTAAATTTTTGAATTAAAGTAAATTATGATCCAAAAAATTAAATTAAAGTAATTAAGGGCTCAGATTTTTGAATTACTGTAAATAATTGTGAATTATTTTTCAAAAATTTTGTATTTTTAAATTAGAAATTTTTATTTTTATCACCTTTATTGGGTCGTTTGGTGGCCATGATGGAATTCACCATTTTGATAGATTTTTATTCGAAATTTTGATATAATTTCTCTTTAAGTAGGATTTTATGGAAATTTTCTTTTAAATTTTTAAATAATCGCTATTATTCGAATGTTTTTTTGGGTATATTTGAGTAGGTTTTTATGCAATACTTCTTGCTTGGGTTTTAATTTATTATTATTTGGATGTTTTTAATTTTTGTGTGTTGTGCTTTTCTATTTTATTTGTTTATTTGATGTCGATATATTTCATTTTAAGTAAACTTCATGCTGGGTTTGCGCGTTGTGTACCGATACATTTCGTTAAGATCCTAACTTTGGATCTAAAAATCAGTTCTAGCCCAACATTAGCTACTATAAATTTTATATAAACACATCCATAAAATAATAATCTTTCAAAATTTTATTTAAATAAAACACTTCTTTTCAATATTATTAAAACATGCAATATATTTCAGGAGTTTTCCGCGTCAAATATCGATGTTTTCTAAAGTGCAAATTTCATTTACATCAACAACATACTAAATTTATTATTTTAAAATATGTTTTAAAGATAATATTTAATTTTTAAATACATACTTAGATCAGAAATCCCTTAAAAAATTCCCGTCAAACGAATTCAACAAAATCAATAATTCCACATTTCAAGTTTAGTAACGTCAACATCTACATACGAAAAAACTTAGAATCACAAACGCAACGTAAAATATATTCAACGATATAAAATGTATTTGCACACACACATTATATATATAATTTAAAATTTTAGGAACGTTTCCATTAAAATAAAATTTGAAAATTTAATCTAACATACATAAAATCACTAAAAATATTTAATTGTAACTAAAATATTTGATTAGAAATATAATATTTACCATTCTGCAAAATTTATCGATCAAAAAAGTGTAATTTCAATTGAATAAGAACACAGCTCAAAATCAACCAATCAGGACAGCGCTTCAATATTTATTGAACCAGAATCGATTGAATATAATTTTCCCCGTAACGAAAATAATAATGATAAAAATCTAATAAAAATATTCACAACACAGCAACCAACTCGATATAAAATATGATGCGAAAACAAATAGAATTAGTCAATAAAAATAATCCAGTTAAAACATAACTTTTATATTCGGTAAAACCTTCGATCCGACTAATTTACAAAATTCTTCAATCATTCCTATTAAATCTGAAGACAGCTGCGGAAGAAAGCGCCTTAATTTAAACGGCTTCCTCGAAACGATTACATTAATTAATTCCGACAACTGAGTTATTGATTTGTTTTCCAGACTGAATTTATCCGTTTCCGAGTCAGCAGCGAATCTAGCGAATTTAGATTCGTCAAGAATTTTCTGACAAATTTTCACATCGACCCAACTGTAAGTCATCGGACACAACAGCATAGATCCGCTGTATTGGGCTTTGTATCGCATCTTTGTACATTGATGTGTATAAAAGCCCATATAATAGAATATGAAATCAGGATCGGAATATTTTATTCGTAATTCATTGACGAAATTTATTTCATAGAGCGCAGAAAAAACTCCCAAATTCAGGAATGAATAATCCGGATCATAAAAAAGATAAACAGACGACAAAGCGCTCGGAACAATATCGATAACTCCAACAGCAATTAAATGGGTTCCATCTAGCCAATATTGCTGATGATATTGGCCTTGAGGAAGATTTCGTTTAGGACGATTTAAATCGATTATATCTGATGTTTTGTTGTGATAAATACCACCTTTGATAAGAAATCGTTCAAATTGTTTCATATCAACCTCACTGGGACGATCGTTATGAATTTTACACTGGTATTTAGTATATATTTTATGTTCCTCAGATTTCGTTTCACTAAATTCCTTAACTTCCGGATGAGAACGAAGAGTTTTTATTACTAATGAATGTTTCGGTGACACTAAATCTGAATAATCTAAATATTCTGAAAGCGACTTTGACTTTTGTTTCAGCTGCCTTCTTAATCGTTTCTGGTGATAATTTGCAAGTAATTCATCAAAAAGTTTATTTTCAGTTTCAGCTTGATGCTTCAATTTTGTTAACTTTCTATTGAAACGAATATGTTTTGCTTTCTTCGATTTATCATGTTTAATTCCAGAGCCAAATTTTAAAAGTGAATTTTCGTTTATATTAACCGATGTATCAGTTACCGACGCTTCATCACCCCTAGCATTTATATTAGAGTTAGTTGATTTCTTTTTGACAATTCCTTCTTTACCTGAAATTAAAAATTTTCGGAAATTTTTTAAAACTGTTCGTTGAGATTTAGATAATTCAAAATTTGCTGCATCACATCGTATTGTGTAAAGAGGGCAGCAGGTAGTTTCATTTGCTGGTTTATAAAAATAAGTACCACATCTTCGCCAACCTCTATTCATTAGATTTAAATAAGTTTCAGGTTTCATGGTATCACATAATATTCCGAAAGAAGATTTCATTTCCGTGGAAACGTTACAATACCCACAATGTCCACCACTACTACTTCCACAAATACTTACTGTATCAATGTCATTTGGCAAACTCATTGCAAAATTTTAAATATGCAACTAATTACGTAAATTATTTAGAAAATAAATTTATTGATAATTTTAAAAAAATTATTAACAAATTCTTAATTTGAAAATAAACAGCTTATGAGTTTAACAAAACACATTTATACATAAATTATATAAAATAAATATTTTTATTTATTTTTTACAAATAATTTTGTAATAATAACTGAAATTAAATCTACTAAACATCTTTATCAACAACAAACACATCAAATATTATTTTCAGTGTTTACTAATCAAAATTTGATGTACAAAACTATTAAGAATCTGAATCAATCAAACTTTATACTTGGTTCGATCCAAATATCAGACGAAAAAGTTATTAAAATGATGAAATTGCCTAAGGTTTTCAATAACTATTCATCAAAGTATTCTATTATACTTCTTTCAGTTTCAGAAGCCCTAATAGAAAGGTTTTGTAATTATAAAATTTCGACATTTTAAGCTACTACTGCCTTAGTTTTACATTGACCAAACAGGAACTGGATGGTCGTAAATATTTGAATTTTCACTGACCACATAGCAAACATGTATGATTTTGTTGGTACATAGATTTTCACATTAATTGTAATTTGTCAAAAGGACGAATTAGACGAATTTACCAAAAATCGAAATCCATACAATTGGTCCATGAGTCAAAAGGGGTTGGGACCTCTGGACTAGACTAGATCTAGTTAGTTGAGTTTATTTACTATCTTATGCTATTGTGTCATCATTTTGGTGGGTTACAGGTAAATCACATCTTACTCTTTTGTGGTGTCTCCTACGTAATCCAGAATATTACTGATTCATTTTGCCATTTGACACCCGTTGAGCACTCTACACATGAGTATTCGACGTCGTTAATGTGTAGCCTGGGTGAATGTTTGTGAAAAGTGAGCATACTCCAGCATACTGTAATCGTAAACCATTCAGGTTTGTTCACGAACTTAATTAGAAGGTCTATGTCCGATTTTCGCTTATCAATTCTTATCGTATCGCCTATCAGGTAATCTACTACTCTCCATTACGAAATTGAAGGGAAAACATTGACATGCAGCGAAAACCAATGCGGAGAATTATTTGTTAACGAGAATAAAACACTTTTCTATTTTCTCCAAATTAATTTCGACTAGGAGTAGTCATTTAGAAATTCTGAAATGAGCACATTATTCTTAATAAAGGGAACAATATGAGAATTTTAAAAAAAGATCAAAATAACAACTTATAAAAAATTACGAGAAGAATTACATACTAAATTACATCCACTAATTAAAAAACCAGTTAAAGAAAAAAGATAGCCTGAACTGAATTTTGGTATAAAGTGTATCGAGTATAAAAGTTTGAATAATTTGAAACAGTTGTTCCTAGTGAGGGTGGCTGTAGAAGAAGATTGAGGCCTGGAATATAGGATTCTGAATGGAGAAGGCAAATCGCACAGAAGGAAGATCGAGTCGAACGCAAAGTGAACAAGATAAAATTGAGCTCATAGCCCTCAAAATTCGAGTGTGTCAGTTGGAGACGCAGGTCACCCAAGAGACCTTCGATCGAGACCTGATCGAGCACATACGGCCGGTAAGTTTAGAATTTTAGGGGTAACTAAGCCTCAGCGGCCTATCTCAAGGAAGAATAGGCCATGGACAGCAGAACGAGTACGGCTTCGACTCAAGGAAAAGCGCGAAGTTCAATAGGCAGAAATTAAATCATTAGCGTAGTTTAAATAAATAAATTTAGTGTGATTCCTTGTCATTTATTTACTGAATGCCATGTTCCATTGAGACAATTTTAACTAAGAGATGACAAACAGAGAGGCACCTAAAAGAAAGTCGGACATAGGGTTTCTAACGGCAATCTGCGAACCCGCTCAAGTGCTTACCGATTATAGTGGACAAGGTACGCTCATCTTTCGCAAGTACTCACCCACTCGGTGCAGTTCCAATGTTGGGTTTTTGGTTAATTTAAGTCGGTTCCCACTGACTCCTCGTGTCCTTTAAATCAAAACAATAACGACCCAACGCATATTGAAATAACAAATTCACAACCTCTTCTCACCACTTTACAATTAATAATCAAAGTTACGTTTGACCGGTTCTCCGCTCGGTGTTGATGCTTTGAAAAAGATAATATTCACCTTTTATTCTCTTAGGTTCTCTTGACCAACGTTGTCCTCTTTTTCTGTTTGATTTGATCCTTTTCACTCTTTTTATTCTTATTCTATCTCTTCTTTTTCCCTAATCTCCTAAATTCGTTTTCGCCTTTTCCTAAGCTCGGTTTCTTCTTACCCTAGCTGAGGCAAAATGCCGATTTGCTCTGATTTTCCCTTTCCTTATATACTCCTCGAAATCGGGATGACAAATGGTTATTGCCGAGCCAATCTTTCACTTGACATTTGCTTCCACGTATCTGCTTCGGCTGTCACCCATAATGGTCCAACGAACCAAGATAATTAATTGCTCTTCCGACCTTTCTACACGCACTATCTTCTCCTTGCTCTTTTCCAATTAATCATTGTGTCAAGCTAATGGGCCCAAATCTTCCTTCTGTTTACTTTTCTTCTTGTTTACCCAGCTCGGGTTTCCTTCATCTCTCGGGTTCTCCATTGGCTAGGGTTTCCCATTAGCTCGGGTTTTCTATTAGCCAATTAATTAATTAATTAACATTTTCTGTTTTTACACATTTGAATGCTTTTCGACCCTTCCTTGTTGACCATTAGCTACTCTATACCTGTCCCATTTTCCCAATTCGATTTCGATGATTTTACAATTTATTGATTTTTCTCGGATTTCCGGATTCTTGCCTTTCGTAATTGCTTTTGGCATTTTTTCATACTGCTTCCATCGTACTTTCCTTTACTATCACTTCCGTGCATGATCACGCTTTTATTTGTCTTTTTTCCTTTACTTACTTTTTATTTAACCTAAATTTCATTTCAATTTATTTTAATTTTCGGACCTCAACACCAACGTTGATTACTCAACGGGTATCGAGTGATACAACATTCTTTTATTCTGGGTTACGCTGGAAACACCACGAAAGGCTAAAATGGTTATTACCTGTAACCCATCAATTGTTTTCATATCTCAATCACCACTGATGAGAAAGAATACTGAATAAAGAAAAATATAAACTATTAATATTTCCCTTTAAAATATTTCCCCTTTATTACAAAATTTTATAAATTTGTTTAATTATGGATCAACAGTTGATGAAACATAATTAAGGCAAATATCATGTTCAGTAAAGTTATTGAAAATGAATGTGGAGTCTGTTATTCGGTAATTGAACAGACGAACCAAGTAAAACTTCTACCTTGTAATCATGGCTTATGTTTGGACTGCATCAAATCATGGGTACTCGAAAATGCAACTTGCCCCTTTGACCGATCGGAAATAATTAATATTTCAGTTTTTGACATCAGAGAAAATGGAGAAATATTGATCACAACCACTGAATTAATATATGAGACTCTTTTGAATAACACAAGAAAAGTCATAAAAAAGTTTATGAAAAAAATCATTAAATTAATTGAATTATCATCAATAATTCACTTAATAATCGATAAAGCAGTCAAATATTTCAATTATCTAAAAATATTCTACGATGAAAATATTTTACAGAAATTACTCACAGATGATTCCAAATCGGAAAATGAATCTCTAGAAATTTTTCTTGATAAAATATCTCAATTTCCATATCAACCAATGGATTATTTAGTGGGAAATTTCCAAGAGAAAAATTTTAATTTGACCATAATAGTAAAATCAATGAAAAGCTTTGAACTAATCTCGTTGAAATATTTCCCAAAGGATCCAGTAATTTTTCAATATGCGACTGATTTCATGAATCTATTGGATAGTTTAGCGACTGTTCGGGAATTAGGCAGCCAATACAAAGAGATTATTGGATATTTTAATGATTTCCAAGCCAATCGGGGAAATTCCATTTTATCCAATAGATTTTTCGCGAAGCATTTTTTTGACAAAATTGAAACTCTAAATTTGCTCCTTTTCACAACTTGCACTTATCGAGATTTCATTAAGTCTTTGATTTTGCAAATGTCCATGAAACAACTGAATATTGATTTGATGGATTTATTTGCAGATTCCATAGAGATTTGTTTGATATGCCAAAGGAGACTGACAGATGAATTCCAAACGGTTGCCGGATGTAATCATAGATTTTGTAAACTTTGTGATGAGTTTTTCTTTTTGGACTCGATTAATTGTCCATTTCATGTCAATGTTGACAGAGGACAATTTGATAGTGACATTGAGTGTATCGGAAAAAGAATTCAATCAAAATATGAATTTATTATTGAAGAGTTGTCGAAATTCATTTTAAATACTTTAAAGTTTATTAAAATCAATTTACCAAATTTGCCCATTCAAAACATATTGCATGTCTTCCAATTATCCTACACTACGTTTTCGAAACAATACGAAATGTGTAATATTGAATATGAGCAGATCTTTCTTCTCTTTTCCATACTCATGCCCTTCCGAAATCGATATCATGGCATTCTTCCACACCATTTTGTAAAGACGATTGATGAGTTTGATTTCATTCTTGATCTTTTCCAGAATATCATCGAGGTTTGTATGGATAAAATGTTTGAACTTAGTCATTATGAGGGAAAGCAATTCAAAGAGATTAACAGTACCAAAATCGAAATGGAACCACAGAACTTTTCCAGTATTTTTCGTGACATATGTGAGGACTCTGTAGAGATTTATGAAAGACTGAAAAAATTAAAAATGAAAAAATCTGTGCTTGAAAATTTGAAGTTAATATCTCAGCTTGAATTTCTTTGAAGGATTTGAATTATTTTGTCGATCCGTCAACATTATTTATTATATAAAAAAATAAAGGTTTAAAATATCTTTTATATTTGATTTTGAATATTTTTCCATAGGTAGAATGAAATAATACCAAATATTTATTAATAATCACAATATTAATTTTTTCTTAACCCTTTCTAAGGTGGTAGCAATATACTGTACACCATTTTAAACTAATAAAAACATCTAAGTGTAACGCTGTCGGTAATCATTTTTATTTTTGGTACAACTACTGACATATATTGAGCCACAAGAGAACAAATTTATAGTATTTGAAACCATAGATGTGTTTTCCCGCTATGTTTATTGACAGCTGACAGACAAGTGTGTGTGACCTTTAGTTTCCTTTGCCTTAGAAAGGGTTAATATAATATTTTTATTAATAGTATAAAGGTGATGATTTCTTGGTAGCCGCATTAATTAAATTTTAAACAATTAAATATATTATTTGCAGCAAAAGGCTAAAATTATCATTTAATTGTTTAAAATTTCTATTAATACAAATTATTTCTAATAATTTTTGAATTAAATGTTCATATTAAACTCTGTTCATATAAAAATAACTAAAGTATTACATAATCAGTTATCTTAGTTGTATGAATCCTACGTAATTGCAATGGAATTGTGGAATGGTTCTTTTTGAGGTATAATTATTGAAAACTAAATTCTTTCCAAATTAATCAAATTTGATATTTTTACTGTTTCATTGGAGAAAATACAGTTTCTCCAGATCCTTTCCAACGATGTGCGTTTCATAAAAATTACTTTTCACCATTACTCTTTCAATAATAAATAGGGAAAGGTCATTTTCAAAACTGAAATTAATAGTGAGGTCTTCCATGTCACTAGAGCAACTGACCAGGTTGGCCTTAATTTATATTGAAAAACAATTTCCCAATCCTGATGTAAATTTAAAGTATTTCAAGAGTTTTCTATAAGGAGGTCTCTTTTGGAGAACAGAACTTAATATATGCGGTTCTTTTATATTTAGTTTCAATAAAGTATTAACTTCATATTTACATTGTTTCTACATATTTAATATGTCTTCTTTTCTATTTGTTCTAAATATTGGGTTCTTAAGGGAATGAAAAAAAAATTGGTCAGTACATCATCAAAAATCCTGTGTGATTGAGGTCTTTCAACTTCTAATAAAAATAATTTTAGAGCAATATTGACTTCTCTCTGCGGTGTATTGCAAAATAATGTTTGAACTCTCTTTGATTAACAAATATGATTTCATGGAAAGAGGAGTCATGCAATAGTTACAAAAATGAATTAGTTCATTGCAAAGCAATGGGTGCAAAAAAGCTTCGGATTTTAATGAATTTCATTTAAACTGACATTTATTCTTTAAATATCTTCCTGCCAGTCTTATTCAGAAGCTATCATTAAACTGAAAATCATTTCCGTTCAACTGAAAAACATCATTTTTAACAGATATCTTCTAGCGTCGAGAAAACAACAAGTAGGAGAATCAATCTCCATGCTTATTTAAGAATTACGTTTTCTTAGTAAAGATTGTGTATTCAAGGCTGTAACGATTAAAAATAATATTTTGAAGACATAACTCAAGATTCTTTAATGGCTGATCTGTCAAACCGAACATTACGTCAAAAATTACTAGGGAAATTTTATATCGCTCAAGCTCTTGATTTTAAGCGAGTTCAATTAGACTCTTGGAAGTAATACTTTCAGTTAAACTCAGTAACGGCACCAGTTAAAATTTTATCCTGTATTAAATGGGGATGAGCTATGAAACTCTATGTCAATTATGTGGTGCCAAGTTTCACAAGAGAAGTGAATTTTATTGTCCCCTCAAAGCAAAATTGATTGACGCTATTCATCCTTTAGAAAGAATAGTTCTTAACTTTGTTGGTTCAAATGTATCAATTTCCGTCAATAAATACTTATAAATGATGGTGAAAGAATTTTCTAGCTTCATTTTTGTCTTTACATGTTCGGACATAGTTGTTTCAACCGCTATCCACAAAATTTACAAAGGTACTCAATTGATGTCCATATATCTATCCAATTTCTTGGAAATTTTCACATCGCTCATTCTAGAACCATCCCTTACAACATTCGAGGAAATGTAATAAATGAGCTCCAAAGTTCCATATTATGAAAGTCAAACTTAGTGATTTTGTTTATTAATTAAATAGACTAGGTTTTTATGAATTAATTTGTTAATTAGTTTGCATTTCTTAAATAATATTGCATACGAACCCAAAATCGATTTAAAATTATTATATTCATGTTCAACGTTTCATTTTCTATCTGCCAGAAAAATATTTATTTTCAATATTTATATATATTTTAATTAATTTTGCACTTAATTTTTATTTGCGTCGTTTTACAAATTTCACCGCTGATTTCTTTTCAATTGACATTGTATTTATTATGAATCAGTAAATATAGCTTTTAAATAAATACAATGTCTTTTTGTATAGAAAATATTAAATCAAAAATTTTACGGAAAATGATTATGTAATCATTGGAATTGTTTCCGTAAAATTTCTTCAAAAATTATAAAATAACGAGTGATTACGACATCACCAATAAAAATGCTAATCCTTTCCATATAAATTTGAGACCGCTATATAAGGTTAAAAATTTATGTTAATTTACAATAAGCAGAATGGAAAATGAAAAGACAACCGCTTCTTCAGGATTTTCTTCCGGCTACCAATCGAACGATTTGAATGAAATCGAAAGGAATTTCATAAAAAACAATAATTATAACGTAGAAATAATAAATTTAACCGATTTTGATATGAGTGTCAATCAAAACTCCAAGCTTTATCAAATCAAACACAAAAAAGAGAAAAAATATAAAGATGAGAGCACATCTGAATATAGTCCAAGTGAAACTGACGATGATGATGAAGATGATGATGAAGATTGGGTGCCAGTTAAAGAAATTAATAGAAAAGTCTACAAAATTTCCAAAAATAATATAAATTTGAAAAAAACAAAGAGATCAAAAATTGATAAATTTGATAATAAAATTAAGTCGGTGAAATCAAAATTTTATTTTGAATTAACAGATGCTCATTACGATGCCATCAAAGTTGCAATGGGATATTCCTACAAAACGAATGGGACAAAAATGGAAATGTGGCAATTTCTGTTGTTTTTGTTGAACCAACCGACAGATTCTGGCATTGATTTTGGACTTTGTTGGTTGGAGAAAAGTCAAAGAATTTTCAAAATTTTAAATGCCAAAAAGTTGGCACATTTGTGGGGAATACATCAGAAAAATACCAATCTCACATACGAATCTATGTCGAGAAATATGAGGTAAGTATAACTGTGGGGTTGAATAAATTTGAAACAGTATTTTTTAGGTATTATTACAGCTCAAATATTTTAAGAAAGCACACCCAAAGATTGTCCTATCAATTTTCTGAACAAACTGAAGAATGGTACAGTAAAAATTTCCATTGAAACTTTCTTTTTTTATGTAATATATTTTTGAATAAATTAGAATTTTTTATCATCGCCTTTAAATATTATTAATCAATCTTTGTGGTTTAAATATCTTCTGAAATTATGTGTTATTTATGATTTTATACGGTTTAAGGTAATTTTCTTATCACTCACTATTGTTGACAGTTAGTTTCTGATGATCAAGATTTACATCTAATTCCGAAACTCAAAAGTTTCTATAATCTAAAAAAATCGATAGAATTATAATATAGGAACACACAAACTTATCTGTGTGCAAAAATTTAATGTTCCGAAAGTTAAAAGTTTTAATATATGAATTGAGAAAGTGACAAAAATAATTTTACATACAAACACAGCACACATAATATAAAATACACGCAAATTTAATACAGAGTTTTTTATTCCGAAAGTTAAAAGTAATTAACATATTGTTAACATATCATTATTTTTAATATATTAAAATTCATGGTGGAAAAAGTTTGGATTTTCAATCGGATTTTCAACTGTACTTTGAAAAGGACGACAAAAAATCGTAAGATCTATTTATAAAATATTTTTGAAGGTAATATTTCTTTAGATTTTTAGATATTTCTTTGAAAACACTTCCTTTTTACGAAGGTGAATATCTGACAATGTAAGATTTATTCATTTGATTACAAATAATTAAAATATTTTACAGCATATCAGACATTTCTTGTCAAACACCTTTGTGTGAAGGTAACATTTATAATATTCAACAAGTGCCATCGACATCTTTGGAATTGCAGAAAAAATTTCGAAAATCGTAAATTTTATTGACTTATTTAAAAAAATAATATTTTCACAGAATTTCAGAAAATGACAAAATTAGTCTTATCAATGCTGGAGAAAGAAGATTACAAAAACTTAAAAAAAGTATTTTATCCATATACGCCGCTTCTTTCCTAAATGTCTTAAAAAAATTAATGTGTTTGGTGATTACTTTATTTATTTACAGTTAAAATAATATCTAACTTACATTTTATTGAAATAATTCCAAATAAATTCATAAAACGTCATAAAATTCCTAAAAAACACCTGAAATTTAATTATCAATATTTTATATTATAAATGCTGACTACAGGTAATATTTAAGAGCTTGAATAATGATCTCATAATTATATAAGATCAAAATTCAAGTCTTAAAATTTATTTAAATTAAAAAAACTCAATTGTTGAACAATTAATAAAATTGAATAAATAAAGTAGAAATGAAAATAATTCTCATAAATGGTGAGTCATCCAATGATGAACACACCAACATGTATTATAAAGACTTTTAACTTTCGGAATTAGGTGTATCGTATGATCTTTAACTCATTTGTTTTATTCACTAGGATTCTTAACTGCTGCCCCCTTTGTTTATTGAATTTAGTCACCACCAAAATTACACTCGGTTTCAAAAGTAAAAATTTTAGTAAAGAGTATTAGTGTGTACACCAACTATATTTTCGTTTTCATCACTTGTCTCAATTTTCATATTATGATTAATTTTACACAGCGTTGCATTTATTAAAAACACCATAATATCAAAAATTCAATAAATTATATTATAAGATACATGTGCTAAAATATTTTTGCAGTTACGCCTGCCCAATTATTATAGGATTTCAGAAATGGTAGAAAAAAAATGAAACATACATACACGATGAGTGCCATTTCTATAATAAATCAAATATGTAAACAATCGATAAAATACACTACCTAAATAAGATAAACCCATTTTAAAGAAAATATTTGTTGAAATTATTGCTAAAATTCATTTACAAAATATTGTATCCACGGCAACATTTGACTCTTTCCACTATGTTATGTGGCTCCCATACTTCTAAAGCTTGAGGATATTATCAAAATTTTTATTATTAATTTTTAAATTAAGAATATTTTTTACATTTTCCTAATTGGTTGTTTTTGTGCTTAAATTTGAGAATATTCATTTTTTGAAGGTTACTGTTTTCACAAGAAATTTTAACACAATCTATCTTAACTACAGAACTCACCAGCCTTATGCAATTACTATTTATTAAAGTAAGCTTGAATACAGTGGAATCTTGTTTTAGTGTTGTGTTTAAGATAGAGATGGGTTGCCAAATGGAGACTCCAGGTGCAGGGAAACTTAGTGCAACTGGTGAAAGATTGGCCGAAATTACGGTAACTATAGGATGGAGTGTGGGACACCCGGGATTATTATCTTTTTTCTTCCCCCCCCCGCTATTATGATTGATGAAATGAATTGATTGCCAATTTCATAGATTACCACAATGTTATAAAATATCTTCTTTCAGTGTTCAAACTGATGGAAAATATGCGCCAAGATCGAGAACGGGCGCCAAACTAGGTCAAGGAGCTTCGAAAAATACTTGTCAAGGTCAAGGGAGGGTGCCGGGAATTGGAAGGCACCTGATTTAGTGCCGCAGAAATGCAAAAGCGCCTGAAGCTTATCCAACAGATACAGCTTCAGAGCGCCCAAGATCAAACCGAGATATCGGCTCTCTGCCTGCAAATAAGGGGTTTAGAAACGCAGGTGCGCCAACAAGCGATAGACAACGACGTAATCCGCCCAGATCCAACAATTGGCAGGAATCACAGTCGCATTCAGCGTCTCTGTGCCACCTGTTCAGTCAAAAAAGAAGATCCGACCCGGCAAGGAAGCTCTGGGAGGCTTAGGCAAGCCAAACAAGCAAATATATCAATTTCCAGATTCCTATAAATGGCTAACATTCAAACATTTGTTGTGACAATTTCCATTATTGTGAAATTTTAAAAATAGTAATGATAACTTAGTATTATGTTTATGTATAGTTACAAATTCATTTATTTGGGTAATGAGATGGAAATAAGAAATGAGATCCGGAAACACAATGTAAAATAGAGGGAGCAGAAAATATCGGACACAGGCCTGGACAATTATAGTATACACAGTATGCTCACTTTTGCTAATACTCCAACCCTTGATACATTGCCAATGTTGATCAATCAACGGGTATCAAGTAGTCAAACTTTTATTGTATTCTGGGTTACGCTGGAGACTGCGCAACAAGGTAAAATGTTTGATTACCTGTAACACACCGTTATAAATCAATAAAGATATCGATGTTTTTTTGATATCTTTCTTGATTCATGATTTTCTCCACCTTTTCTTCTCCCAAGTAATTTACTAGTAATTACTAGTAATACTAGTAATCTTTCTTTGCTGTTCATCTGTTATAAAAATAACGTCCAGTTCTAATTTACTTTAAACAGGTTAATGATACAAATTACAAGTTTCACAAAATTTACTGTTTTGATAGAAAAACGAATATATAAAAGCCTGCACATCTACGTCATACCAAGCGTCAAGCCAAAGATGGCACCTCGTGCGCATGAAGCACTCGGCCCTTTGAAAACGCCTCCAAGTCTATTGACCTATTCTACTTCATTAATTATCGCGTTTGTAAATAACTCCAAAATTTGATCCGACCACATCTGAATCTCATTAAAATAAGCCCTAGGTGCTCTGCAAACTGCATGGTGGCCCCTTGACCAAGTTCAGCCTTTTAGTCATGTATTTATTTAACTATGATCGTTTATCCGCTTATGAAATACGACTGGACCGAGCAACGTCTGCTCTGTAAAAAATTGCAATTTTTCATTTGGTGTCACCCCTCTGAGATGGGTCGCATCCGCCTTGCGACTCCACCGTCTTTCATCAATGAATGTTTTTTATTAAGTTTTTGGTTTCATAATAAAATCACAATTTGAAAAATGGTTGGAGCTCATTTATGGAATTTTTTTAAAAATTTTTTACCAAATTAATTTTGGTATTAAGTATTTGAAAAAATATTTTTCTTTCAAACTTTATAGCTTTTTCCGAAAATAAAATTTCAACAAATACTATTCAGCAAAATAATTGTTTAACAAAAATTTCGAATTTTCAAATAATTTAATGAAAAAATAATATAAATATACAACTAAGTTAAATTTAATTTACAAATTCTAATATAATTTGTTTTACTAAATAATCAATTTGATATATAATTTTCTATGCATTTTAGCATTAACTTCAGTGGTTCAATTTTTTATTCATTTTCTTCAATATGATTCATACGATTTTCGTTGAAACAGCAATATATTTTACTCATCAGATTTCTTTCAATCAGGATATAGAAGAATAGATACACCCAATGTATTCATATCTGGTTAATATGGATCACTTATTAGAATGTTCACGTTAGTATTTTTTAAATTGATTTATGATATATTTCATTCATTTTTAAAATTACCAATTGCATTTATTTTATTTTGATGGATAGATAAGTCTGGACTTGAGTACCAATCATTTTTAAATAATGCGTGTAATTTATTTCGAAATGGGCTCATGATGGTTTTAACAAAATTTTGAAAAAATTGAATCCGACTTTTAATCATAGTATGATTACTTAAAGCATGCTTACTTATTATTACTTCATGCATGATTAATTAAAGTGTTTCTATTTACTTGAGTTTCTTTTTACATAAGCTTACTTTTCGGTTTGGAGCCAAATAGAAAAAATATTGGGAAAATTCCGATATGTTGAATATACGAGGTGAGATCTAAGGGCTATATATCCGATTTCAACATATTCATCTACCTTTTATCATATGTTTTAATAATATGTTTTTGAATGAAAAATTGTTTGAGCCACCATTTGAGCCACCAATAAAGTTTGCCTTGGGACAA
>CAUHTR010002294.1:0-61712 GCA_959609185.1 Schmidtea polychroa
AGATAAATTTAATAAATTTCTTGATAATTGGATGTTTTTTTTTTAATTTTAAATAAAAATTATTTTCAATGAGGTTAATAATTAATGTTTTTACAATAATCAAGTGATAGGATAAATTTTGATGAGGATATTGAATAATTTTCTAAGAATTTCATGTTGACTGATTAAAAGTTTTAATGGTGATAAATTAAATTGATAAATTTAATTAATTTCTTGATAATTAGTTGTATTTTATTGAATAGTTTTTAAATAAAAATTAATTTCATTGACAATTAAGTTAATAATTAAGTGATTTTTGATGATAACTTTGTAATGTATTTGACTAAATAATGTTTTCAATAATTTTCTAAGAATATTTACTCATTGATGAACTTTAAAAAACATAAGCTAAGAAACCAGTTAACTTACTTGAAAATGATTGTAGGATATACAGAAATTTAGTTTGCTGTTATTGCTTGAAAATGAATGGTTGAATCGATGAAGAATTATAATCAATCAATATATATCATCTCTAGTTAGGTATTTGATGGTAAATATTTGTAGAAAATAATGAGTTTATTATATCTTTGTTACATAAGTCGACTTTAGCGTCAAAATGTGTTTTTAAAATATATTTAAATTTTAAAATACCGCAACGTAATATATTTTCCTCTGCCCTTTCATGATTTTAATTGGTTAGTGGGCTCTTATTATTTAGCTACTAAATTATTTCAATGGAAGAATGCCTGGTGTCTTTAACAGTTTATGAAAAGTCATATTTTTGAAGTTCTTTAAGGATTTTAAGACTGAATTGATATATATTAAAGGGCTCAAGTGGGTGGAATCTTTAAGGAAATTAAGGGATATAATCGGATAGATGTTTAAAAGGGTAGAAATATTTGCTGAGAGATCGGATAAGATGGGATATTGTCGGTTAGATTTAATGAGAAATCGGTTAAGATGGGAAAATATGATCTTTTGAGGGGATATAGTTGGTTAAATTTAATGAGGGATGGGTTAAGATGGGAATATATGATTTTTTAAGGACGATGTTGGTAAAATATCAATGTTTTAAGGGAAATTGCAATACATTAGTCAGTTATGAATCAATAATAATGTGAAATTATATTGTTTTATTAGGTTGTGATTAATGCACAGTAAATTAATTAAATTTATGTTTTAGACTTATGTTTTATTAAGTAGGGTTAATGATCGATTTACTTGGTTTTGACAATGAAATCTTTACAGATAATTGGGATTGACGTCAATTTTAAATTATTTTTATCTTTATTTAAGCGGAGAATGACAAAATGAAAAATATGGACTTAAAACATCGACAAACACTAAATAAAATTGATCTTTATTTGAAGAAATCTTGATTTTAATTAATAATTAAATCGGTTGAATATCAGTAAAAAATGACCATTTGAAGAAATATATTTTATTGAATGGATAAATTTAATCTTTCAATGGGACCTAGTCAGTTATATTGTACAGTAATAATTATTTTAAATTTCAAATAGAGTGATTTATTTTTAGAATAAAAATTTAATTATAACCAGTTTTATCATTAGATTTTAAAAATTATTTAGGGTTAATGACCAATTTATTTTACATGTTTTATAGGGAAATATTCGTGATAATAGGAATTAAAGTTAGAATTATAGTCATTTAAATGGGACTTTAAGCAATCTTATTAGTCTGAGGGGAATATATGATCTTTTACGGGTACTTATCATTAAAATATCAATCTTTAAGGATAGAGTTATTTCAATGAAATTTGATGCTTTTTAGATGATATTTGTAATAATACGAATTAAGGGTTGAAATATAGTCATTTAAGGGATTTTAAGGAATCTTTTTAGTTTGAGGTGAATATATGATATTTAACAAGTACTTATCGATAAGATACTAATCTTTAAAAATAGAGATATTTCAGGGGAAATGATTCTTTTTAGATGATTTTATTAGAGAATTCGCTTGAATATACCAATTATTTAAATGAATTTACTGGTTTGTTGGACGTTATCATTAGTTTTCTAGTCTCTCTTGGAATTTAATGATAATTATTTTTATTGTAGATTGATGACATTGATAATTTTAATGAATTTATACTGATTTTTTGAATATTTTGAGCAATCAGTCAATCAATTTGAGTACATGTATTACTTAAAAAAAAATTAATTAAAATTAATTTTATTTCAATTAATTTATTCAATCTAAATCAATTATCTACTAAATCTTATTTCAAATTTTTATTAATTTATTATCTTAGTTGATTCAACTTGAATGATCAGTATTTTTTTATTTACTGGATGATTAATGAATAGAATTCTTTCTTGTCTATTAATTAAATTTTTATGATATTTATTTTGAATAATTTAAATTTTTACAATAATTTAATCAATTTTTACCTAGTTATTGATGCCTTGAGTTCAATTAATTTTTCATCCAATTTTTCAAGTGATGAGTATTTTTCTTTTAAAGATCAATTTGTTAGTACATAGTTGTTGGTTGTAAGTAGTTGGTTGACTTTTTAGATTTTGATAAGAAGATAGTGTATGTGATGAAGAATATTTTGTATTTAATTGCTATTATTTTTATGTGTGGTTAGTTGATTGTTGGTACTTGGTATCTAGTTGTTGATATCTTGTATTTGGTAGTTGGTACAGTGTTGTTTACTGATTGTTGTTATATAGTTGTAGGTTGATAATGTTTAGTACCTGGTTGTTGTCGGTTGTAAGTACTTGGTATCTAGTTGTTAGCTGGTTGTTAGTACTTAGTTTCTAGTTAATGGGTAGGTTGTGGTTGAGTGTTACCAATACCCTTACGACTAGTACCCTTACGAATAGTACCTTTACGACCAATACCCTTACGACCAGTACCCTTATGACCAGTACCCTTAGGGGGGGGGAGGGGGGGGGTCAAAACATCCTGTCGGATAAACTCAGAGTATATAAAACTGACCAACAATAAGTATTTATTGAATGCGATTTTTACTTTGCAATAATAAGTCAGTAGTTATCATTTAAAAGAAGAATGTTTTGTAAATTCGAATTCATTAGTTTTTCATTGTAATTTAAATTATTTTGAATTTCACGTGGTGATGAGTTGACAATTATTCGTTTTTGATGAAAATCATCATTTTTGTTAAATTTGAAAAGGTTTTTCTACTGATTGTAATTAAAATTATTATAGAAGCTGTATAAAAAAATATTAATTTAAAAAGCATTTCATAAAATACAATAAAGAATATTTAGTTGAGTGTAAGTAGTTGGTTGACTTTTTAGATTTTGATAAGAAAATAGTGTATACGATGAAGAATATTTTGTATTTAATTGCTATTATTTTTATGTGTTGTTAGTTGATTGTTGGTACTTGGTATCTTGTTGAAAGTATTTGTTAGCATCTAGTTAAAAATATTTAATAACCGATTGTTGGGAACTGTTGAATTATTATTATTATTATTATTATTATTATTATTATTATTATTATTATTATTATTATTATTATTATTATTATTATTATTATTATTATTATTATTATTCCATTAAAATTTTCATTAAAAATTACATTTCTCAAAAAAGTTGGTGGTTATTCAATCTTTTGATAATAAATTTAAAAATCTTGGTATCTGGTACCTAGTTGGTTGGTTGTTTTTGGTTGTTAGTATCTAGTTGTAGGTACTTGGTAGGTGGTTGTTAGTACTTGGTATCTAGTTGTTAGTACTTGGTTGATAATGCTTAGTACCTGGTTGTTGTCGTTTGTTAGTACTTGTTAGGTGGTTTTAGGTTCTTAGTAGCAGGTAACTGATTGTTAGTAACTAGTTGTAGGTATCTGGTTGTAAATACATGTTCGTAAGTTACTGGTTGTTGTCGGTTGTTAGTAGTTGGTAACTAGTTGTTAGTAACTAGTTGTAGGTATCTGGTTGTAAATACATGTTTGCAAGTTACTGGTTGTTGTCGGTTGTTAGTACTTGGTATCTGTTACCTAGTTGGTTGCTGGTTGTGGGCTGTTAGTACTTGGTATCTAGTACCTAGTTAGCTGGTTGTAGCTAGTTAATGGGTAGGCGGTAGCTAGTTGTTAGCTGATTGATGTTGGTTAATGGGTGGGTGGTTGTAAGTACTTGGTATCAGGTAACTGGTTGTTAGTATCTAGTTGTAGGTAGTTGGTTGATGTTGGTACTTGGTATCAGGTAACTAGTTGTTAGTAACTAGTTGTAGGTATCTGGTTAATGTTGGTTGTAAGTAGTTGGTAGGTGGTTGTATGTACTTAGTAGTTGGTTGATGATGCTTAGTACCTGCTTGTTGTCGGTTGTAAGTACTTGGTATCAGGTAACATGTTGTTAGTATCTAGTTGTAGGTACTTGGTATCAGGTAACTGGTTGTTAGTAACTAGTTGTAGGTATCTGGTTGTTAATACATGTTCGTAAGTTACTGGTTGTTGGTACTAAGTTGTTGGTTTGTTGTTGAATTATTATTAAAATTTGTCTTTGAAAAATATTTCATAAAAATTTCCATTAAAAATTATCTTAAAAATTTCCATCTAAAATTATCATTGAAAAATATTTCATAAAAATTTCCATTAAAAATTAACTTAAAAAATTATTCCATAAAAATTTCCATTAAAAATTACCATTGAAAATTATTTCATAAAAATTTCTATTAAAAATTACTTAAAAAATTATTTCATAAAAATTTTCATTAAAAAATTTCAATTCTCAAACACCTTCTATTATTTCAACTTTTTGTTAATAAATTTTAAAATCTTACTTTAATTTACTTTAATTTACTTATTTAAAATTTTTTACCATTGATTACTTAATTTTTAAAATTTGGACCTTAATTAACTTTAATTTAATTTTTTAGAACCTTAATTTAGTTATTTGAGCCCATTCATTACTTTAATTTAAAAATTTGAACCATTATTTACTGTAATTGAAAAATTTGGACCATTATTTACTGTAATTTAAAAATTTTGACCATAATTTACTGTAATTTAATTTTTTAGGACCATTATTTACTTTAATTGAAAAATTTACCACGTTTTTTAGTGTAGACCACCTTTTTCTCAGGACCAAGGAGACCCACCTCACTATAGTCTGAAAAATCTTTGGCTTTTTTAGTTTAGACCACCTATTTGTATTGAAAATATCCTGAGACCTTAAATTACCATGCTTTTTAGTGGTAGTCGGATTTTTGTATTGAAAAATTTTTTTTTGTATTGAAAATCCCAGGACCATCGTTTTTGTATTGAAAATTTTTTTTTTGTATTGAAAATCCCAGGACCATCGTTTTTGTATTCAAAAATTTTTTTTTGTATTGAAAATCCCAGGACCATCGTTTTTGTATTGAAAAAATTTTTTGTATTGAAAATACCAGGACCATCGAGACCCCCTCGCTATAGTCTAATAAAAAAAAATTTGGACCAAAAATCCCTGAAAGCAAAAAAATGAGTTGGGAACAATTGCGTAATAAAAAGTTGGGAACAATTTACCCCCCCCCCCCCCGTAGGGAGGGGTAATTGTTCCCGTGGGCTCCTAACTACCTACTAACCTTTTTTTCATAAAATATTAAATCTATATAATATACAAGTGTGCTTTTAAAAATAATATTCTTACTTTTAGTTTTATGTGGATTAGTTTTACCTGAATGAGTTTTACCATGTCAATGTCCATGTGTTAAATCATAACTAGTAATTATAACATCACCATTTTTAAGCTTACTATCATAATTACTATTCACAAACCATTTCATTGCTTCACCATCATCATCAAATAAAAAGAAATAAGGATCAATAATCTTTACAACCATAAAAACACTCCATTCTTTACTATTTGTTGTTATTAAAGTTGGTTCTATAAAATGTTTATATGTATGGGGTAATAATGTATTATTCTGTTCTAATTCAGCAGCTCTTTTTCTAATAGTGTGTGTGGTGTTAATGTGTGTTGTATGAGACTCTAAATTTGAAAGTCTTTTATTAAATGATGTAATCAACTCATTTATTATATTATATATTGTATTAAATTTAGTATTCATAATTTGTTTATCTTTAGAATTTAATATGGTAGTATTTAACTTTACAACTTGTTCAGTTAACAGACTTTGTAACTTGTCAAATTTATCATTAAATCGTTGTTCGATATTATTAAGCTTTGATTCCATTGAATCAATTTTTGTTGTTAATGAACTTTCAATTCTTGTTGTTGTTAAATCAGTATAATTTTTAACACCATCAACATATTTTTTATTAGCAGCATCACCTTCATCGGTTGGTAAAGATAAATGTGTTATCTTGTGTCCATTTAAAATTAAATCACCCTTCATTGAATCGCCTCTTTCATTTTTTATTAGCAGCATCACCTTCATCGGTTGGTAAAGATAAATGTGTTATCTTGTGTCCATTTAAAATTAAATCACCCTTCATTGAATCGCCTCTTTCATTAACATATCTCTTTTCTGTAAGAGATATAACATCTTCATCTTTTAATCCATCATTATATAATCCCAACTTATTATAATTAGCATAATTCATTTTTATAGTAATAACTTTTAAATCCTTAGAAGTTCCTCTAGACTTGTTTCAAATGTAAACACATTGAAATATTTTCTCCATTAAAATCAATTAATTCCCCATTTTCATCAACAATTCTAAAACTAATATCCATTATATTTTTTCTACATAATGGTAAATAATTTGGGGGATTTATTCTTTCAACCATTTTATATTCAACTCGCACGGTATTAGAAGGAAAGGAATATAAAATATTTGCATGTTTACCATTATTGTATGATCCCATTATACAATCACACTCTATATTTATAGAATTTTTATTTGTTATTTGTATAATATTTTTAGATTTAATAGGTGAATGGTTGCTACCATATTCTCTAACTTCAAAACCTAAAATAGTATGAAAGAAACTAGAAGTAGCAACACGAAGTCCAACCTTTTTTTTTAAAGTTGTAATACATTTTGAAGTTTGTACATCTGCTTTTATTTCTACATTTCCATCTGTTTCTTTTAGAATTGTTTTAGCCAAATCTGCTATTTCATATGATCCTGGTTCGATTGTTATAATGGTGGGTTCAATGAAGGGTGATAAATCCCTCCTAATTATAATAAATTTATTATTATTATTATTTATATTAAAAATAGTATTAAAACAGCTAAACCACAAGAGTCCTAATTCATAATTTAAATCTTGATCTAAATTTATTGAATTTTCAAAATTTATAGTAAAGTCTGATTCTTTTGAATTTATTAATAAACTTCTTGAATATTTATCTGACATTATGTTTGCCATTTTTTTTAAATTATCTTCCATTTTCATAGTAGAGATTTTAAATCATTATAAATTTCTTGGATTAAGGAAGTGAAACCTTCTCCTTTGGATTTATTCAATCTATACAAAACATATAAACTTAAAATACCACATATTTTAGTATTATTAGGTTGAACTTGTAAAGAATTAAAAGTATAGTCTCCCTTCGGGGAACTCTCCGAGAGATAGTCTTCAACTTCTTTAGTAGGTTTAATCCCAAAAGAATCAAAGTATATAGAGTTATTATATATACAAACCCAATGAGATCCTTTTTCATTTGAATTTTGATAATTGATTATTATATTATTCTTTGTGTCTTTCAGACTCGACAATTCATCATTCATTAATATTTTAATTTTTAAATTTAAATAATCTGCATAATCTTTTAAATCAAAATTTGTTTTTGCATTTATTCCAAATGTTTTTAAAAAATCTAATATTGAAGGACTAGTCATTTTATATTTTATAACTTTGTATATTTATTAAATTTATCTTTTGAAATTATTCCTTGTTTTAACAAATCTTTAGAAATCTTTAAAATATCAGAATCTAAATTATTATGTCCTGCTTTCCTTGCAGATAATAGTTTTCTTAATTCAATAAAAAGATTGATTGGGTTTGGTTCAACCAATCCCTCACCCTCTGTAACAACATAACCCTTTTCATTTTTATTTAAATAATTCTTTAAATCTTGAATATATTTTGCTTTAGAACTAGCTCTTATTAATCTTATTAAATTTAAATATTTTTTAATTTCTTCAACATCATCTGAAGAATATCCACAAAGTAATCTATAAAAATCATCTGTAAATTCAAAGTCTAAATATTCATTATTATAAACATTTTGTGAATGAATATGTGATTTATTTTCTGAATTTGAATATAAAGTAAAGTTTTGTTTATTAATTGTTATTATTTGATATCCTTCAGTATTAGTATTAAATGTGGGTCTAATTGAAGGAGGTAAATCATCTCTAATTTTAAGATCAACTTTAAGAGGTTTTGTTTTTAAAAACATTTCTTCTTCTTCCACATTAGAAATTCTTCTGCGTTTTCTTTGATTTCTTTCAGGATGGTTTTCACTGGATTCTTTTTCTTTATCCTGCCACTCTAGTTCTTTTATTTTTTGTTTTTTATCTTCTAACTCTTTAAATTTTGCTTGCTCATTGAAATCTTCCAACTCTTTTATAGCTTTAATTGTTGGCCCCTGTTGTTGTGTTATTATCTCATTTAATATTATAGATTCAGTATGTTGAGTTGTATCTTTTTTATTATACTTGTTTTGTTCTGATTGTAATTTTTTTAAAAGTGCTAATCTTTCTTCATATACCATTTTAATGGTATTAAAAATGGTATCAGGGTTCGAAGGGCTTCAAGTATAAACCTTTACCATTTTTAGTTTTACAAAGACATCCATTCTTTAAAGATTTACATATTTTTTTTAAATCATCTTTATCTTTTGAAGATAAAGATTCAGATGATGAAATTTGATTTTTTAAAAAATCATTTAAACCACGGCCTTTATAAGGATCAAGGTAGAGCCCCTTACCCTTCTTTTTAATTGAATCGATTTCAGTTTGTAATTTTTCTTTTTCTAGGTCTGTCTTTTGAGATTCTTTAGCTTTTTGAACTGTAGTTGCAATTCCTCCAGCTATTCCAGCAGCACCTGATAAAGCAGCAATGATTGCAGGTATTAAAGCAGCTAATGGAAGAATGCCACCTTCTTTAGTCGAAGACTTTATATGTTGAGCTTGCTCTTTTAACTTCTCTTTAACTTGTTCTTTTACATGTTTTCCAATAAAATATTTTTTACCATCAATTACTACTGATTTATTTTTATTTGAATTTATTAATTCTTGCAAAGATTCTTCAGTTGTCATTTTATAATAAATAAAATGGATATTTGGAAACCAATTTTAAATAGACATAAATCTAAATTTAATAATAAAATATTTCCTGATAATTTTAGATTATTAATTGTTGGTTCTTCTGGATGTGGAAAGAATGTACTTGTTTTGAGAATGTTACTTGAAGATGATTTTTTAGATTATAATAATTTAATCTTTTACTCTACAACCATAAATCAACCAGAATTACAACTTTTGAAATGTATATTTGAAAATAAATTAACTAAAAAAGCAATAATTGATATTTTTAAAAATCAACATAGATGTCCTGAAGAAGTTTTTCAACCTTGTGATATGGTTGATTGGTATAAGGAAAAGATTTTAGAATCAGATATTAATAATAAAAATGATTACATCTGTGAAGATGAAGGAATTAAAGTTATATTCTCTAATAAACCTGAAGATGTTTTACATTGTGATTTACTTCCTAAAGATAAAAAGAATCTAGTTATATTTGATGATGTTGTCAACATGAAAAATCAAGAGATTCAAAAGAGTTACTTTACACGAGGTCGACATAATAATTGTAATGTTATTTATATATCTCAAACATATTATGCTTTAGATAAAAACTCTATAAGAAATAATTCCAATTGTTTTATATTTTTTAAATTAGATCGCCGTGATAAGAATATGATTTATAATGATTTATTTTCAAATGTTGAACCTGATAAGAATATGTTTGATATGTTTGTTGATAATCATTGGAAAGAAAAATATAATTATATTTATTTAGATAGAGAAGAAGCTGAAATATGGAAAAGTTTGTTTTAGGGCTTGTCGACTTAAAAACTTGTTTTCTGTAACTCATTATTATAAAATCTACCTAATAATTTTTCATTATTTAAATCAATGATGCTATATGTTATTGGAGTTGTATAATTTATTTTATTTATAATAAAAATTTCATTTGTCCATTTTGCTGTGAATCCTTTTTCAAATTTATTTTTGAATTTAAATATTCTTACTCGTTCACCAATTTTAAACTTTGGTTTTATGGGTGTTGTATCAACATTTACCACTTTAATGGTTTCAGGATTCATGAGTTCCAAAGGATTCAAGGAAGCATTTAAAGGTGTTGATTTTATAGAACTATGTACATCATTATTATATTCATTTACAATCTTTTGTAACAATTCATTGTTCCATTTTTGTTTTCCAATAGCAGTAAAATATTTCCACATTTTATTTTTTAATGTTCTATTTAATCTTTCAACTACGACTGCTTTTCCTTCGTTTTCTGTTGAATATAATTTAATATCATTTTCATTTAAAAACTTTGTAAAAACTTTGTTATAAAATTCTGTTCCTTTATCACACCATAAATATTTTGGAATTCTTTGATGTTCTTCAAATATATTTTCAAATGCTTCTGTAATAGAATATCCTGTTTTATTTTCTAAACATCTTGCAAAAGCAAATCTTGTATATAAATCTATTACAGTTAAAATTATTTTATATTTTTCAGGGTCTGATGATTTGGTTGGCATAAAGACTAAATCTGTAGACCATGTTTGATCTTTTTCATGTACTTGAACTTTTAAATATTTTTTATTTTTTCTAAATTCATGGAGTAATTCGTTGGCATATTTTATTTGTGATTCTGTTGGGGTTTGTAAATTTGTAGAATCAGTCTTGGATCTTTCAGCGTCTGCTTGTTCAATAATCTTTTTGTTGGCAACATCTTTTGCTATTCTAGGGTAGGGGTGCCTAAGTCCTGCGCCTATAAAAATCTTACCCTTCATTGCTAATTTAACTAGGGCTCTTTGAATCTTTTCTTTGGTTGATGGGTTTTGGATACTATTTAAATCATGTATTAAATTCACATCAGCAACATGTCTATCTCTAAGATTTGTTGAATTGTAAGCAATATCATGTTTTAAAGCTGCTTGATCAATTCTATTTATTGGTTCTTCTCTTTGTTTAGGATTATTATTTTCATCTAATCTAATATCTAGACGTGTTCCTGGTCCAGTATAGTTGTGTTTAAATAAATGTCTTTCACCTGGATATTTTTCTGTAGTAAAAGGTTTTAATATTGAAGATGTTGTTTTTGAAGATTGTAGGTCGCCTCCGGCTCGTGGAATCATGTCACCTCCTTCAAAATTATTTTTATTTAATCTGGATGTATGTTTTTTAGTTTTAACATGGCTTGCTTTATGATGTCTTGTAACTTGACAATAACAAATTTCACATCTCCAATAGGGTTTATTTAGAGACATTTTATTTAGAGATATTTTAAAATATTAAAAAGTTAATTTTTATGCATCACCTCTAACATTTTCAATTATTGAAATCTTTCCACCATATAATTTCATTTCTATTTTCTTTTCTTCTAATATTAATGTATATACTTTAGCTTTAAAATTAGAATCCTTTGTTACATGAAGTGTAACATCAACATTATTTATAGCTAATCTATCATCTTGGTCTGAAACATTTATACAAAATATAGAATATAAATTTTTGAAATCTTCTAACTTAATTGTGGTTCAAATTTTAAAATCTTGACATGTTTCAATATAATTTAGATATGGGAATATGTTTTCATTATTTTCAATATTAAATTCCATTCTATTTATTGGATAATAAGAACTATTTAATTGAATTTGGATTGTTTTTAAATTATCATCTCCAATCTTTTGAATAAACAAGTTGTTATTTTTTTGGAAAGATGAATCTACTTCTTTAAATCCAATCAAGATATATCTTGGTCGGTATGCTAAATTTGCGACCTTTATAGAATATGTTGAACCCTCTGTCATACTAAATTCACTACAGATTCTATTTAAATAATTTACATTTATAGACTTGTTGGAATTTAATCTTTCAAGGAGTCTCTAATTTACTATCATTTGCACACCTTAACATCTCATCTGTTTTTATGATTTTCACATTCACTAATTTGTCCACAACTGCTTCTGCCATTACATTTACTCTTGTTCCTGTATCTAGTAAGTATTCCATTCTATAGCCCTGAATTTCAAGAGTTGTACTCGGTCTACCTTGCATTTTGTCATAACTCAATTTCGGTCGTTTCCATTCATCTTTAGTGAAAATATTTTGCTCCTCTGATATTTCATTAATCCACCCAATTTCCTTTCTCTCTAATTTATCTTCTGACTTTTAAATAAATTTATAAACTTTTTCATTTACTATTTTATTATTATATTCTGCTTCTTTAATTTCATTATACTCTTCTTGATTCTTAGGATTATTATTATTATTTATTAAAGATCGATCAACATTAAAATAACTATAACATTTAAAATTATTTAAAGGAAACTTTTTAAAATTACAAATTTTATTACATAAAGGTTCTACATTATTATATATATATATAAGGATTATTTACATTATTAAAATTATTATGACCAATAATTACATCAATATCAAAATTACCTAGTATATTGCTCCGATCATTGCCTCCCGTGTCGAAGCATGTACTTTTGGGTGCTGAATATCCTCATATTTGTCTTCTGCATCATCTGAATACTCAAGTGGCATCGTCTCATCATTACCTTCAATTGCTGCAATTGTTCTTCCTGGATTGTTGATCTTTTGTCGATAGCTTGTGGTTCGATGGGCATAATAATTATTGTTTCTCATGTTTGAATTAGTTTGAAACTTCCTTCTTTCCAAATTTGTATAGCAGTCAATCTCCTTGTGTCCACGTAAGTGACATGTTTGGCATTGAATCGTTGAACATTCTCGCCGGACGTGGCCTTCAACTCCTCATGCAAAACACGTCATTTTCTTTTTCATTTGGCATTCTCGACTAACATGACCAGTTTTCTTGCATGTCCAGCATTCCAATTGTCGGTTACTGACGTTTCGCTGCTTGAAAATATTATTTCCGTTTACCATTCCTCTTTGAGCAACATCTCTGTAACTTCTGTAGTTTTGAACAACCGGTGAAGTCTTCACAACATTAATATGGCCCATAATTTTGTTTACTTTTCTAATTTCTTTATTGTCGCTTTTATTTCTTCTGATGTTTTCAAATCTTTCATCTCGATCTCTTTTTTAACTTCTCGATCTCTTACACAGTTTGTAAGCAGGCATTTTTTTATTTCTTCTTCATCCCATTTGTGCGCTATTAATTTCTTTGTCATCTTTTTAATTTTCTCTATAAAAGTTTCGGCTGAATCTGATCCTTGTTCATAACTCAAAGCTTCTTTTAGATCATCCATTAATGATGTCGGTTTCGAAAATGCACATCGAAGTTTCTCTTCCATAGTTTTTCCTTCAGCTGCTTCATAATCTTCCATTAGCGATTCTGGATTTTACTACAACGGGCTCGCGGAGAAGCTGACCTCCATCGCTGGAAATGGAAAAGAAAGAAAACGTTTGCCATTTGAGTCACAGACTCATTGGCCTAAGTACGAGAAATAAAGTCCATGCAATGAAGGGTGAGAATTTCCTCCCTTATGCCTTAATTGGCCCGTTTTGTAATGTATTTCATAAAATAAATCTTTTCTCAAAATATATTTAAATGAACGATAAAATGCAGTTCTTGATTTGTGTATATCTGATATAGAGCTTGTGATTGCTCCTGTTTTAGCGTTCGCTGCGCTTGATTATCCTCCAACAGATTATCCCTACAGTATTCTACCTTGGATCTTTTTGTGTGTTCTCTCATCTGGAGAGAAGTAAACTACGTCCCCTCCAGGTGGTCGATCTTCTGATGTAATAGTTTTATTTCCTCCTGCTGTGTCCTGGATAGCGACATTTTTATCCGAACACAAGAAGCAGGCCTGAAGTTGCGATTTTCCGGGTTGATTTGTTGTAATTTTCTAAAGTTCATGAGAAATTAACAAAAGGATTATTGGGAGAAATGGAGAAAATCCAGCTACATATTGATAATCCAGTGATTTCATTCCCTTTATCTCACATAACGTAAAGAGAGAAAATCCATTTCTAAGTGCAAAATTATATCTGAAATGCGTAATTAAAGTGAAAAATGTGAGAATAGATAAAGATTTATCGAGAAATTATATTTGATTAATTTCATGGTTTCATTTTATAAGAATAATTCTTAAGTTTACGTTAGGGTCCCCCCCCTGGTTAGCGCATCGGGTTTCCGTTGCCCCTCGCCTTATGGGTGTAGCCCACAATGATTACCTTACTCCCCACCCAAATTAAAACTCTATTGAGGGGAATTTATTCAGGGAGAAATAGCAATAATGTTATTAAACTTCATTATTAAATTTAATATTCAGTATTAATTAATATTGAATTCTAAAGCATCGGGTAGAGGCAAGCTGAACCCATAGCGGTGGGATTTATTGCGTCATTGATCATCTGTTATTATCTCATCGCTAAATCAGAATGATATTTGCAATCCAGTGACATGGTGCAGTGATTTCATGGGAGGGGGCGGGGGTGACCTGTTGCTGAGATGTTGTACATTTTTGATTCCGGTTGGAATAGGGTAGCTAGATCGAGATCGGCTGGATTATTTACTTGTTCATTCTATGAAATTTGCTTATGCCGCAATACGGGTGGGGGAGTCATCAGTTAATTCGGGGATTCTCAGTACTATTGATGCTTCTCATTGGATTGCCGAAGAAATTTACGGTCTGTCAATGGGAGTTATTACACCTAATTCGTTTTTCTATTTGAGTGTTTTGTGAATATGGAGATGTTTTGATTTAATTTTATTCTGTTATGATTTGGTATAAGATCAATTCATCGGCGGTGAATGGGTTTGCAATAACCTTTCCCCCTTTCTGTCTTTGCGCTATTCTTACTCAAATCGGCCGCTTCTCATTATGATGGTACTCAGAATTTCCCACATTTCCTCTATGATGCAATCTAATGTTCCATATCTACGCATGCAATTACTGCGAGTGGGGTGTTAGAAGAAGACGTAGTTTCACAGAAATCTTTATTCACTTCAAAAATCTAAACGGAACACACAATCGTTATACTATTTATAGTACATTGAATTGCGTAATCTACAAAAGGGAGAATTATTAGTTTAGGTGATACTGTTGACACAGAAGACAAACATATTTAATTTAGTTATACAAGCATTCCCGCATCATTCAATAGATATCAAGGTCTAGTGACCTGGTTATGTAAGTAATTCGTTGGAAATTATTATATCATCTTACATCCTCCTCCATTTAAAACTTTTGATCCATTCTACATTTCGAATTATTTCTTTGCCTTGCTTATTCTTTAGAACATAGCTTCTGTCATGTCGTTTTCCAGTAATTTCATAAGGCCCTTCATAACGTTCATCCATCTTTCTAGTATTTTCTTTTTTAACCAATACTTGGTCTCCAACTTCAAAATTCCTATAATTTGGTGTAATTAAATTCTTTTCTATGTTTTGTTTATGTTTAATTCCCTCCACGATCTCCCTTCTCCGATTATTAGCATCATTATTTTGTATATCCAAATTCTCTTTTTCCATCCATTGTCTACAAATATTCCGCCCAAATATTATTTCAGAGGGCAAAAATCCGGTTGTCTGCTGTATCGTCGCATTTAACATAAATTCCACATCTGGCAATATTTCTGCCCAATCTTTATGCCGTTTGTCTTTTAACGTAATTTCAATTGCATCCATTATAGTTTTAAATTGCCTCTCAACTAAACCGTTTGTACTATGATGATATGGGCTTGAATATATTATTGTAATATGATGAGTTTTCAACACTTCTAAAAGGAGTTGAGATTCAAATGTTTTTCCTCTATCGGAGTGAATGATTTTAGGGGCACCAAATTTCAAAATCCAATTTTCTCTTAAAATCTTTGCCGTCGTCTTTTCATCCTGATGAGCAACTGCAGTCAATGATATATACCTACTGAATTGATCAATTATAGCTAAAATATATTGTTTTCCATGAATTGTTTTCTTAAACGGTCCGCAGAAATCAATAAATATCTGTTTGAAAACTTCATCTGTACTCTGTTTAATCAGCGGTTCTTTTGTTCGTCTTGTCCACGTCTTCCGTTTCTGACATTGTTCACAATTTCCAATCACTCTTCTAACTTCATTTTCACTAATTTTCATTTTCATATTTTCCCGTGCATATTCGTAAATTTTTTTTACCCCTGCATGACATAAGTCTTTATGTATATTAAAAATTATACCTTCATTATTTACTTTTATTTCTTGGTCCATATTTTCTATGGCCAATATTTTAGTTTTATTTTTATCTACCTTGGCGTTTTCATGAACTGTTTGGCACTGACTGCATGAAGTACAGTCTTTTCTTGATAGGGCATCTGCGTTAGCATGCAATTCTCCTTTTCTGTATTCTAATTTGATATCTGGCCCACTTAAATAGTTAATCCATGTTTGGAATTGTGCTGTAATTGGCTTTTTTGTATTTATCATAAAGGTTATAGCTTTATGATCGGTTCTTAAAGTAAATCTTTTTCCATATAGATAGTATTTGAAATGCTGAGTAAAATGATAGATTGCAAGCAATTCCTTTCGCGTCATGCAGTAACCGATTTCGTGCTTATTCATTGTCTTTGATCCATATGCAATAACTTGTTCTTGTTGATTACTACTCAACTGCGAAAGCACTCCACCAATCGTATCGAAACTAGCATCTGTATCTAAAATAAAGGTTTTTCGTAAATCCGGAAATCCTAGTACTGGGGTAGACGTTAACGCTTTCTTTAGCGTGTTGAAATTTTTTTCACATTCTTCAGTCCATATAAGTTTATCTTTGTTAGACCCACATAACCTTTCTAATGGTCTTGCATACTTGGCGTAATCTTTAACAAATTTTCGATAATAATTTGTTAAGCCTAGAAAGCTTCTTAAACGTTTAATACATTTTGGTTTTTCATATTCTTGCATTGCTTTTATCTTTTCATAATCTGTCTTAATACCATTTTTATTTATAATGTGTCCCAAAAATTTATTTCTAGTTTGTTAAAACAACATTTTTCTAAGCTTATTTTCAAACCAGCTTCTTGAATCTTTCGAAAAACTCTTTCTAGTCTTTTTTTATGTTCGATTTCATTGTCTGCAAATATAAGGATATCGTCTAAATAGACAATTGCTTCTCTCCAATTAAGATCACCCAAAACTTGAGTCATTAATTTTTGAAAAGTTGCTGGGGCAGCTGTAATTCCAAAAGACATTCGATTAAAACAATATTGACCATCTTTTGTTGAAAATGCAGTCTTTATTTTTGATTCCTCTTCTAATTCCACTTGATAATAGGCATTACCAAGATCGATAGTGCTAAATATCTGTGCTCCATTTAGGATATCCATCATCTCTTCAATATTTGGTATTGGAAATCGAGGTCTCTCCGTAATTGCATTTAGTGCCCGAAAATCCAAACATATTCTAATATCTGATTTATTCTTTTTTAACACACATACCAATGGGCTATTCCACACCGAGTCACATTTTTTTATAATTCCTGCTTCTTCCATGTCTTTTAGGATGTCTTGTATTTTGTGAGCAATATGAATCGGCTGACATCTAGGATTAATTGTCACTGGGCTACCTCTAGTAACTATCTTATGTTTAATTAACTGTGTTTTTCCTACATCCCATTTATTTTTCATGAATATATCCGAAAATATTTTAAGTAATTTATTAATCGTTGGGTCGATAATTCTTTTCAAATTGTTTTCCTCTAAATTCATTAATTGGTTTTTTAATTTTACTTTAGTTACTGCCTGTAATTTAATATCAAAACAATTCATTATTTCTACGCCTGCAATTACGCTCGGGTTAATCTTATTTGCCACAAAGAATCTTATTACCAATTCTAATCCCGAAATTCTCACTTTTAGTAATATTGTTCCTATGATTTTAAGTGTGCTCTCGTTTGCACATGTAACCATAATATTGGATTCCCTTATTTTATCACGCATCTTTAATTTACTAACAACATATTCGCTAATCACGTTTATTTTAGCCCCGGTATCCAAAAGACAATCAACTTTTATTTTATTTTCCAACCAAATACCTACACTAGGTCTGCCATTCATTCTTTCGTAAACGAATTTAGGTGCAAAAGGTCTTTCTTTATTTTCATTAACTTTATTATTAATTATATCGATACTCATAATCTAATCAATTTTGTTATTAATTTCATAAAAACTATATTCAAAATAATTTTCAAAGTCAAAACATTCACAATCATTCATAATTACATCATTAATTTTTAAATCATCTTTAAATTCATTCATTACGGAAATCTTGGAATCACAGGCATTCAAATTCAAACATTCTGTGTCAACAATATACTTACTTAAACCAAATTTATGGCTCCTAGCAACTCCCTTGAAACTGGAGCCTCCCCTTTTAGCTGTTCGCAATCTTTTTGCATGTCATCCTGTTGAATCAGCTCTCCTTCCTCGTATTCGTAGTCGTATATCGCATTGCATTGTCTTCGATGTGGTCCTCTGTCTGAAGATTGGTTTCTGCTTTGATATTGTCCTCTGGATCCAAATTGTTTTTGATTTCTATCATAATTTCTTCCGTTTTAATATGCTTCTGTTTTAACTGAATTTCTTCTGATGTCCCAAAATTGATACTTGAAATGACCATTTTTAGAACATTGAGAGCATTTTACGTTTGGGCATTCTGCTCGAATATGTCCTTGCTCTCCACACGCCCAACATCTCTGCAGTTTAAATCGCCTGTTCCCGTTCTTCCAGTCACTTTTATTTGGCATATTGAAGTTCGTGACCTCATTGGTTCTATAGTTAGAAAATATTGGCGTCTTATTCTGTTGGTACAACTGAATTTTTCTCGGACTTTTGACTGTCTCCGCATATGATTTATTTTCATGTAGAGATGCTAAGGATTGTTCACTTGAAAGCTCTTTTTGAATTTCTTCCATTCTTGATATCACTTCCTTGGCCTTATCTACTGATTTAACTTCTCTTAATTTCAATTCTTTTTTTGTTTCCATATCTTCCATTGCATTCTGCATTAAAAATAACATTAATGCCGGTTTTGTTAATTTGTCTCGAAGAACATTGTCGACGAGCTTTTCCACTTTATTGAAAAATTCGGTGCACGAGTCATTTCCTTTTCGATATCTTAAAGCTGCGTCTAGATCCATGGCTAGATTTTTCCTTGGCTCGAACGCTTTTCTTAATCTTTCTTCATAGCCTGAATAATCGCTCTGTACTTCTTCATATTTCTAGATCAACTCTACCGACAGAAAGGCCTTAGTAATAATTTCTTGAGTTTCTTGCGGTTGTTGAGTGACTTCGAAAAATCTCTTCAATTCCAAAATAGAAATTTCTAAATCACCATTTGGCAGCAATTGATTAGGTGGCTTGATATAGTTCTGGAGTCCTGGCGTGGTCGCCATGTTAGAAGAAGACATAGTTTCACAGAAATCTTTATTCACTTCAAAAATCTAAACGGAACACACAATCGTTATACTATTTATAGTACATTGAATTGCGTAATCTACAAAAGGGAGAATTATTAGTTTAAGTGATACTGTTGACACAGAAGACAAACATATTTAATTTAGTTATACAATCAAAAAAAAAATCAAATTTTAATTTAATCAAAACGCGGGCCACAAGGCCAAGAAGGGGAGATCGATTCTCACCCTTAAGAATTCTGCAGCTTTTAATCAAATAATCAAAGGATATCAGAGTTATAAACTCCGATATCAGAACGTGGTTTTCCCTGAAAACTCCAGTCAGGTTTGTTGAGGGGATCCTTTCTGAAGCTCCTGGCAATTGATCATTCTCTTTTAAGGTAAGCATCATTGGGCAGAGTAGGGGATAATCATGGCTAATCATGAACATGATCAGCCATGGCCCATATAGATGCACCTGGCAATCATTCATTGGAGGTTGATTAGGAGAGGCAGAGCAAGTCCATCCTCTGTCAGGTGAGTTTCAGTTTCCGCCGGATCCAATTGAATTCTGTGGAGGTGTTCCAATCAGGTCCAATCATGTCAGGACGGATTTTCAGACGTATTTTCGGGTAGTAATTTTTGGAATGTTATTTTATTCCGCCGGATCCAATTGAATTCTGAAGAGGTGCTCCAATCAGGTCGGGACGGATTTCGAAGTTTTTCATATTTGATTAGGAGAGGCAGAGCAAGTCTATCCTCTGTCAGTTTGAGTTTCTGCCGGATCGAATTGGAGGAGATATTCCAATCAGGTCAGGATGGACAGTTCCAGCTTCAGTGTTATTGATGGAAGGGTTCTAAGGAAATGGTTAATTTTTTCGGAGTAGAAAGACTCCTATTGGCGATATTTGTAGCGTTGGATAAACTAATATAATATAATATAGCATATAGGATGTTAAAGGTATGAGAAAGATATAATAAAGATAGCAAGACACTAGATAAGAAAAGAATTAACTGTCAATGGGCAGGATCCATACAAGGATCCCTACAAGTACTCAATGACAGTTGAGTAAGGAGACCTAATGTCTCCTTTTTTTCTTCTTTTTACTATTGTTCTTTGGTTTTTCTGGTTCAGGCAAATTTATAGGATTCTCAGTTGAGTTAATAAACATAGTCGATTGGTCTATGTCATCAGGATTTAGGTTTTCAGACAAGTCGAGGTATGCGGTGTTGACAGACGAGATAATTTTGGAAGCCAATTGTGGGTCTGGTAGTGACGAACAGCTGTCCCTGTGACTATTGAAGACAGACATAATCACATCAATTTGGTTCATATGTTCAGGAGTTAGGGGTCCGGATATGCTTTGAGCTGAAGTTATCAAATTCATAATTTTATTGATCTGTATAATCGGATTCGTAGATTTTTCGGAGTCGGAATTGGAGTTGATAACCGAATCAACGATCATATTCATTTCGGTTATCATGTCATCAGGAGTAAGGATTTTTGGAGAGGCAGTGATGATCGGATTGTCATTGTTGTCGAGGTCGGTATTTGAATTGAGGATCGGCATGATCAATTGAGTCAAGTGGTTTAAGTCAGAGGTATGATATTTAGATCGATCCAGATATGAGGTTTCAGATGATGTAGTGTTATCAGGTTTGAAGACTGACTCACAGGCATTTAAATTTGGTGATTTTGAGTAATTTTCGTTAATTTTGGGTGTTGAATTGATAAGTCTGGATATTTGGTTCAGATGTTCTGCAGTTAGGGGCTCTGAGAGGTCTGCATTGGTCATTGGCTACGTCGTTGGTCCTTGGTATGGCAGTCGGATGGTCCTCGTTGAGTTGATGAATTAGCAAGGATATTTGGTCTAGATGCTCAGTCGTAAGGAGTTCGGATAGGTCTTGATAGTTTAAGTTGATGGAGTTTATAAGTTCCGATATGGAAGTTGGATGGTCCTCATTGCATTGATCAGTTTCTTGGGTATTTTGGTAAATAAGTGTGGGTATTTGATTCAGATCTTCAGTAGCAAGGCGTTCTGGATTTTTGTTAGTAGGTGGCTTTTTTGGGATTGGGCTAGAGTAGTGGGGTCTTGGTTGGTTTATATAGGTGTAGGATTTCGGTTTCCATATTTTGACGGTTTGTTTTTGAGCATATTGAGGTTCGTTTGTCGGAAGTGTTGTCATCAGTAGTCGTCCGGAGGCATGTGAGATATAATTTGGCCGTTTATTGAATTTGGTAACGTTTTCTGTGAGTCGGCCGCAGGCCGGCGAGCTGCGTATAATTTTTTCGTCCTCCGAAGGAGGACGAAAAAAATTTTTAGCGTGGTCATCGGATGAATTCCCGCATCATTCAATAAATATCAAGGTCTAGTGACCTGGTTATGTAAGTAATTCTTTGGAAATTATTATATCATCTTACATGGGGATTTTTATTGAATTCTTTATTCTCATTCGCATCACCTTACAAATGGTTTCTTTTAATTGAAAATCGAATAAAAACGGCTCAACTTGATTTCAATTTTCTCTCACAATTACCATTAACTTTCTAAGATACTGAATATAAACCCCTCGTCAGCAGTAGGTCCTGATGAGCACTACCCTGAATTCAGCTGACCGATGCATGAAGCATTACCTATTCCTTTGGCTAAGAGGACATATAGTCTCCTTTGCCCTTGACCAGCGTAACCCTCGAATTCATACTCCTTTAATGTCATAGGAAAAGGAAATGAGCTTTCATTTTTAAATTTGAATTCTTAACATGACAATCATAAAATGATAATTACAATTGAAATATATCCAAATTCACATTTCATTTATATAAAATCAATAATTATACGTGCAGTCGAGTCTAACTAAATTGATTTATCAAATAATTAGCACAAAATCGATTGATAAATGATTTGTGATCGATTTCTGTCAATATTATCAGAAAGGCAAAATGATGATTTGATAGCAATTGACATTATTATGTGACCGATTCATCAGGGCTGCTGGGGAGGGAAGGGGGGTTGCTAATGGTTTCATGCGGCGGTCAGCCATTCCCTGCATAATTATATCTATGAGCAGCAAGGATGATATCCAAATGTGTTGATATATATGAGGTATTCAAAGATTTCCCCCTTTTTGACCTTCTGTCAACACATTTCTAAAATCAAAATGTTAACCCACCTGAACCCTCTCCCCTTTCAAACGCTTCTTATTCCTTCTCTGGTTATTTGGTTCCTTTCTGAAACAAGCTCTCTCTACTTTATATCGTTCCCGAAAACTGACTTTGATGCAAATTATTGTTTTCCAAATTAATATTGAAGACTTAGAATCATTCTAAACGAGGCTCGTATAAGCTGTCATTATTTTCTTTTTCACTACAGTGACACTTTTGCTAAAATTTAGGCTTCCAAAGAATGATTGAAAAATCAATTGCTCCAGAGGGTCACAAGGTATTATTTCAGGCACACTTGAGAAAGTCTTCTTGGTCTCAAAGATTTACAATACAAAATCTTAACTTCGATAAAAATGACTTGGTATTTTAAGGTCCTAGAAATATTTGTTACATGAACAAATGACTATCGCTAAATAAAACATAGGAAAGTCAATGAATTTCGCTACATTCCAAATACTATATCCGCTATTTATCAGAGGAGAACAAATGCACTTTTAAGAATTGTCAATGACAGCATTTGACCCCCCCCCAATGATTATCTATCCTAATTCACCGATCTGTCAACATAAAATTTGAAAGACAACAAAAATAATTACTCATAGAACTACAGGAGCGTCATCCTCAATGAATGGAGTACCTTAGTGGGTGGAGAATTCATAAAATATTAGAAGTTACTATGATTTTAACTAAATTATCAGACAATACATGTATCTGGTAAGTTTATTTACATTATTATATATATAAATCAAGATATTTACTTAGGTTCAAGTTACATTAAAACGCCAAATTACCTGAAAAACTGTCAAAACAATTCAAAATTCAAAACAATGATCAATTCTGTTTTTTATATAGCATACTAGCCGTGTTACGTTATGATGATATACGTCGGGATAGAGAAAGAACAACAAAATATAACTTAAGTGGTAATATATATATTTATAAATGTCATAAATCATTGAATTTTGTTTTTAAGACTTAAAATGGAAATTTGAATGGTTTCCGATGAAGTTGATTAACATTTGCCAATTTGAAGCAATGAATCCAAATCTAGCGACCAATGTTCTCAAATATAATAAAGATCCAATTAAACAAAAAACTAATGATATTTTCAAGAATCCGTTCGTTGACTTGGTATATAGAAGTACTTCGACGGGATCTCAGATATATCTTTTATTGATTGAAGAAGGTAATATTTCCATTAATCATTAAAAATATTAACTAAATTTTAGAATTAAATTATCATTATTTGGCTGTAACCAATCTCGATCGACTTGCTGAATTACAGAGATAAAGTAGAAGGAGTCAGAATCCAATCACAATGGTGTCATACATGTCTTCATGGGTTTCGAAAACGTCCTGCTTTTGAAAGACATATAGGTCTTTGTAGGAAGAATGTGGAGCGGACGACTCTATACTCAATGCCAGAGAATAAATATATCGAATTTAAAGACTGGAGTAAAACTATAAAACAGCAGTTTGTTGTCTACGCGGACTTTGAATCAATATTACCTCTAGATGACAAGCACTTCCAAAAACATGAGCCGATTGTATCTGAATTTGTGCTTCTTCATCAAGGTTGTCCGATTCGAAATGAAACATTTGTTGGGAAAAACTGTATCATTCAGTTTATAAAAGCATTGGATGATATAGCTACAGACATAGTTTATCTGTGGTATAAAATTAATGGATCGAAGGAAATGATGGAACTCACTTGGGAACAGCAGGAAGAATTTACGAATCAAACTCATTGCTACCTTTGTAAAAAGATTATCAATATACCTGTTCCGGATCATGATCATTTTACTGGTCAATATCTCGGAGCAGCGTGTCAAGATTGTAATTTGGCTAGAAGAATCAATCCGTCTTTACCTGTTGTATTTCACAATCTTCGTGGATATGACATTCATCATATATTAAAATATGCAATTGGAAAATTCCCCGATTGGAATTTAAATGTTATTCCTCAATCAACAGAAAAGTTTCTCACACTTACAGCGACATCGAAAGGCAGAAGAATTAGATTCATTGATTCTTTACAATTTTTAAATAGCATCTTGGCAAATTTAACAAAAAACTTGCCACGTCTTCCACTTACTTCAAAGATTTTCAATTCACATCTAATAACTGGTAAAGGCATATTTCCTTATGATATTGCTACGTCAATGGATGTTTTACAGTCAATAACAGAATTACCACCAATTTGGGAGGGAGTTAGTCAAGAAGATTATATACATGCAAATCAAATCTGGCGACAATACAACTGTGAGACACTGCTAGATTACATGCTCGTATATCTCAAGTTGGATGTTTTTCTGTTGGCCGATGTTTTTGAAGCTTTCAGAGAAAAAACATTTGACGAAGATGGACTTGAGGCTCTATCGTTTGTTTCCATACCCGGATTAAGTTGGGCATCAGCTATTAAACAGTTACCTGAACCGGTAGAACTTATTCAAGATCCAGAGCTTTACCGTTTATTTGAAGCTGGTATTCATGGTGGAATGACATTTATCAACAAACATCATGTTGAAGCTGATGAATCAACACAAATGTCATACCTAGATGTTAATAATTTATATGGATGGGCGCTGTCGCAACAACTTCCTATTGGTGAATTTAGATGGATAAATGATCAGACTGAAATGAATGGTATTGTTGAAAGATGTGCAAATGGGGATGAGTTTGATGGAGATCGTGGATATGTTCTAGAGGTTGACATCGTCATTCCTGATAGTATACAAGATAAGCTAGATGATTTACCTATAGCTCCTGAGCTTTGTTATCCACCTGGTAGTAAAGTTGAAAAGCTGTTATTAACACACGAATCGAAGACCAATTATGTTATTAATAGTAGAGTTTTGACAGAGTGGTTGAGTTACGGCTCAAAAGTCACAAAAGTTAATCGTGCTGTAGAATTCAAGCAAGTAGCTATTTTCAGGCTATATTGATTACAATACTCAAATGAGAGCAGCTAGTACAGATTCATTTCAGCGAGATTATTATAAGTTAAAGAACAATAGTTTATACGGTAAAACCGTGGAAAACCTTAAGAAACGTATAAATTTGAGATTATGCAGCAAAAGCAAAAGATTGATAACTTATCATAGTAATCCTATGTTTCGTCGTAGCATCAAGATTGCGGATGATCTCATTGCTGTTATACTTGATAAGGAAATGGTGTGTTTAGATAGACCAATGTATATTGGACAAACCGTACTTGATTTATCTAAACTTCGAATGTACCAGTTTCAATATAAAGAACTACAGAGTTATAGAGAAGAATTCAATTGTCAAATTAATATCGTAGCCGGTGACACAGATTCCTTCTTTTTAGAGTGTAAAAATGTTGATTTACGCTTACAACTGTATCCAAAAATGATTGCCGATGGGCTCCTAGATACTTCAAATTATCCAGTGACTGATCCATTGTTCTCAGATAAAATTTGTTCTGTAATCGGGAAATTCAAGGATGAGAATAAAGGAAATCAATATAAAGAATGGGTGTTTCTTCGACCCAAGTGCTACTCACTCCAAGGCGATAAAAACACTCTAAAAGCCAAAGGAATAAGTCTTACAAATTCTAATATCACCCATGAAGCCTATAAAAAAGTGTATACTGATGGTGGAACAGTGAGCATCCAACAAAAGAGAATAGGAAGTGTTAATCATCAGTTGTATACTTTCATTACAGAAAAACGAGCTCTCCAATGTTTGGATGATAAAAGGTATTGGTTCAATTCTAATGAAAGCTATGCCTACGGTCACTATAAGATTCGTCAAATGCATATTGCAACTGCTATGTCTAGAAATGAATGCAAATCGAAACAAGCACTTTAACAATTAAATTTATGTGAATAATAAAATATATATTGTGAATTATTTGACTTCGTTAATTAAAATATGTTTTATCATTTAATAATTCATTTGTCAAATTAATTTAGATAATTAGTTTTAAGTAAGAATTATTATTTATCATGAAAAACTTTGCTTAGTTTTGAAAAATTAATGCCCATTTTATTTTAAATTAACACAGCTTTATTTTATGATTATTACTAATTAAAATTTTATTCAAATTGAAATGTTATTGTTATAATTTACCTCTTGTTAAAATATAATGTAAATGTAAAATTAAAAAAAAAATAATAATAATAATAATAATAATAATAATAATAAATAAATAAATAAAATAATACTAAAATAAAAACATAATAAAATAATTAATTAAGAAAATTAAAAAGAAAAAAAAATAAATAAAAGTAATTAAATAAAATTTAAATTAAAAAATAAATTAATTAATTAAAAAAAAAATAAAAATAATAATAATAATAATTAAATAGCGTAAGTAATTAAAATAAAATATTAATAAACTAATAAATTAATTAAATGTAATAAATTAAAATGAAACATAATAAAATAATTAATTAATAAAATTAAAATAAAAAAAAATTAAAAAGAAGTAATTAAATAAAAATGTTAATTTAAAAAATAAATGATTCGATTGGTCTATATTTGATCTTGATATTCCATGACCTTGAAAGTGCGCTGGAGTCCTCATTACATACTACTAATTAAAGTTACAATTTATTTATTACGGTTTACAATAATGACCTCCAGCATTAAATAGGATTATTGATATTCCTAATATATTTGTAATGCTATCCCTTATATTTCTCCTCCCAGTGCAATGACCGCAGGTTAGAGATCTGCTGCAGAGAATGCACAATCAGCAAGTAAATAAATAGGTAAGCCAATCAGTTTAATTTAAAACAAAAAAGAAAATAACATCCATATATTAACATATATTAAATATTATTAAATCATTTTATCGATTTTTAATAGTCATGGTAATGGTAACTAAATTTGTCTTCTGTGGAAATTCGATTGGGTAATGCTAAAACTCAAATAAAAGAATTGTTATAAACAGTACAAGCTTTGTGCTAACCTGTGCAATATCCAATAGTAGACTTGTTTCGAGCTCTTGGCTTTCAATGTTGGGCGTTTCTCGAAAAAATCATATGATTAAAACAATGGCTATGCACACTCAGCAAGTAAATAAATAGCTAAGAAATCAGTCTAATTTAAAACAAAGAAAATAACATCCATATTACAGAGAAGGAAAATTGAAATACGACGTGATCACCAAGGATAAATAATATTGCTAATTGATAATGGCACAGTTAATGCAAAGGAAATGAAGCTACTTATGGCCACCAAATATTCAAGCTAACTGAATGTGTTCTTCGATGAGTCGAGTTGTAACTGTTGCGATCGCGCGTTGCGTTCCCTGGCAAAGTAACGCATAAGTCAAAATGTATTGTACTGGGCGAGCGGATATAACAGTGTATGGCTGTAAAAATTCTAGGCATCCATGAACTTGGTAAGCTCGCAGGATGCATTCAGCTATTAGCAGAAAGCTTTCCCTTCTAAAACCCCTTCAAAGTCACGGCATATTTCCCAAGCATTGCCAGAGATCCACGATCGACCAAAATTGCCCTACCGATCGACTTGTTGGCCACTCCTGATCAATACAACTCGGAGCTGAGTTTTCGGTTGTCTGTAAATGATTTATTATAGCGCATTTATTGATTGCAGCGATTCTACATATCGAAATTTTGCTGTGTGTGTGTGTGACAGTTTATATTTGAGCATTTCTGCCCGCTAGATTGATCGAGAAACACAAATCGATATCCTTCAGCTTGATAGGACAAAATTGGAATTTTTCTATTTCATATTTTCATATTCAATTAAACATTAAATTATCCTCTAAAATCTCACAATTTTCCTCTATTTCACTTTTATTTGCAGCTTTAATTTCTCCTTGGAAATGTTTCAATCCGCCCGTTAAATGAGATAATAATTTCTCCAGATTATTTCGTTGCTCTTTCTCAATTTTTAATTTCCTTTTCAATTTATATTTAATAAGATTGACATCATCGATAATATCTTGAAAGCAATGAAAATCTTTCTCAGTTACAATGCTGAGAAATTTGCTAATTGAATTTTCAAGTTTCGGTAAATTGTAATCTTTATAACTAGATAAAAACGGGCGAATCTTGGGCAAACATTTTGATTGCCTTTAACCAGTAGACTTAGTTTAATATGTTCTCCTATTTTCGGTTACTTTTGTTCGTGAAACTCGACACGTTTTAAGGAATTTATATCAATTTCAATATCTTTACACATTGGACATAAAGCGCGCTTTGATTTGTTGACATCAAAAATGCTTAAAATGCAAGACAGACAAAAAATATGACCGCATCGATCCATTCGTGCTAATATTATTTCATCGCAACATATTGAGCACGCTTTGGATTCATTAGTAAAACAGATAATTCTAGATACGCTAGTCCATGAGAAAGCTTGAATATTCCCCAATGGCTTGCATTTACCGTAAATGCATTTTGTACATCTGGATAAAAGCTTTTATAAAGGTTTCAATAATTAAATTATTACCTATTTTGAATGAAAGCAAGTCTATGATTTATTTTATAATCCATTTTGTATTTAATCCTAATTTAATATGTAAATATCTATATTATATAAACAAAGCGTTTTTATTGAATAATTTTATAATAAAAAGAAATAATCAGATTTTTTAATATTTTGGCGAAACTAAAGAAATTTATTCTGCATTAAATATATATATATATATATATATATATATATATATATATATATATATATATATATATATATATATATATATATATATATATATATATATATATATATAGTTAGATGTCTTGTTGTTTTAATAATGGGAGTGAAAAAATTTGAGAAAAATTAAAATTACTTTTTAACACCAAATGTCTCTCTGAATTTTATTTACAAATATTATTAACAATTAATATTTATTTTTTCTTTTAATAATAATAATAATAATAATAATAATAATAATAATAATAATAATAATAATAATAATAATAATAAAAATAAAATATATTAAAACGAGAGTTTGAAGACTATAAATCAGTAATATATCGATGTTTTTCCCGACACTGGTGACATGTTACAGTTGCCTGATCATCGCTATCTATACCATGGACCTGTTTAGCATGGTTGACAAGTATTTCAGTGTCAAAGACACAATTAAATTTATGACAATCATCCGAGTTTTTCCATTGAGCTCTACATGATCTTCTTCATTTGGAATCAACATAATAGATGTCATTGTAGTTATTCGAGTTTGGTACTGGTATATTTGCCCCTCCGCTTTTAGGTTGACGATTTGGTATTCTAACTGATATTTGATGATTTGCTGCTACGAATTGGTTTTCTGGGATAGCATTCTCGTTCGAGATTGGTTGTTCATCTGTGTTTAGGATTCCATCAATAGTTATTAGTGTTGTGTAACTTATTGGTGTTTGTGAAGGAGAAAGCGATACTTTACCTTGTGGTGCCATAATTGGTACTTTGACATGTCTTACATTATTACAGACATTTAACTTGTGGACAAGTGAGAAGACTCTATCCAATGATTTGTTTATTTGTGATTTCTGGTGGCTCTGTGTCTGAAAGAGATATATTGAGCTGTGAAAAGAAGTAAAATTTTCAGGTGGAGTCGAGGCATCTTGAGTTTCTAAATAATAATGGGTTTTTAATACTACTACTACTTATAATAATAATAATAATAATAATAATAATAATAATAATAATAATAATAATAATAATAATATTAATAATAATAATAATAATAATAATAATAATAATAATAATAATAATAATAATAATAATAATAATTCAACAACCAGATTCAAAACAACGAGGTATTAACAGATAAATACCCATGACTACTTACAACAGCCAAGTACCACGTACTAACAAACAACTAACAACACATAAAAATAATAATTAAAGATTTATTAAAATTTATTCAACTTCACATATTTGCTTATAATAATCTCTTCTCAAATAAGCTAGTAGAATATATATTTCTTCATGACAAAATCTAAAAAGGCAACCAGAAATTAACAACCAGGCACTAATAATCAGATACCAAAAAACTAGCTACTAACAGATAAATGACTATAACTAGTCACTAACAACATGATACCAACAACTAGATACCAACAACCTGTTACCAACTAGGTACTACAACTAGCTAACTAAGTATTTACAACTATCTACTAAGTACCAACTATCAGGTACCGACAACCATCGACTAAGTACCGACCTAAATTCAATAAACAACCAAGTACTTAAAACCAGATACCTGCAACGAACAACAACCAAGTACTAAGCACTTATAACCAGGTACTAAGGACTTACTATTGACAAGCAGATACCAAGTGCTTGCAACTAACAAAACAAAAAGAATAATAACAATTAAATACAAAATAAGGTTTATTCTTCATCACTATACACTAGTATATTTCTTGTCAACATCTATATCTAAAATATCAACCGGATACCGTGTACTTACAACTAAATATCAACCACTAGGTATTAAAAAATAGATTGATCTTTAGTAAAATATTTATCTAGTAAATATTAATCTTAAATACTGATCATTCGTTATTAATTAATTTTAATTTCATTTTTAATTTCATTCAGCACTTCCTATGAGGTTCCAATGAGAATCTATTCAAATAAATCTGAATCATTAAAACAAACAAATAAATAAAACAATTGATTAATTAGATGAAATCAATAAAAGAAAAGCATAAATTAAATAAAAATGTTCAGCATTTAAACAAGGAGCAAAGTGAAATATAAATTAATAAAATCAGTTGAAATAAAGTTTTATACGAGAAATGATCTCAGCGTTACAAAGAGGACAAACAAACAGTTGATCAGAACAATTCCCACATAGCAAATGCCCACATTGCAGCGCAATATTTACAACATTATCCATACAAATGTTGCATAGCTAAATTGGGAAATAATAATAATAATAATAATGATAATAAATTATATTTTACTGGGCTCTCCTTTTCCATGTTCAAATTTGTGAGGCGTTTCCTGTAAAATTCCTCAACACCTGCCTTGATATTCCTATCCGTACATGCGTCAAGTATCCGCCTGCCGCGAGATGTTACCATATTAATATCACCACCTAAGGAAATTATTGTCCGAATATTTGACATCAGCTTTCTTTTGGAATTTGCCTAGAAATCAATAAATATTCATAAAGCACAAATCAATCAATCAATCAATACATTTGTGCAAATTGATATTTTCTCCAATAATTCTGTCAATGCAGTCCTCCCATCATCATCTTCATTATCTAATCCTTCTGATTCAGGAATTATATGATCAATCAAATCAAATCCCTCCATTTCAATCGCTACTTGGAGAGGGGTTTGATTTCTTCTGTTCCTAAGGTTGACAAATTTCAATTTATTTATTGAATCGAAAAGTTTCCAAGCATATTCAATTTTATTTTCTTTCATCAAGACTGTCAACAAAGTTTCTTCATTTTCTATTTCATTGGGTTGCGAAATTTCTATTTTAATGAGGTGATCAAATATCTCGATGCCATCGTTATCAGCAGCTTTGCGAAGGAGCCTTTCCAAAATTGATTGCTGGAATTCGGAACTGGATTTGTCGAAGAGAAGTTTTATTAATTTGGGCTCAGCTTTGTCCAATGATTGAAATATTTCATTTGTAATATTCGAAGATAGGAAATTGTCTGGCAAAAGCTTTAATAATCTTTCTCCATATTCAAACCAATGATTCATGAAAGGTAATTGGAAATCTTGCGGAGAAAAATTGCTGAGGTGCGGATTATTTGATACAAGTGCAAGCATTAATCTGATCATAAATTATGATTTATTATTTACAAGATAAATACAATATTCACTTTTCACTCCCAATAATTGATGCGGATTGAAAGGCACTGATTTCATTGGCTGATTTAGCATTGACATCAGCGCCACTTTCAGTTAGTATGTTTGTTATATCGATCATTTTATTCAGCCTCTAGGAAGGATATTACAAGCAAATGTAAATATTTTTGATTACTTCATCATTTATATTTATTTCAATTTCACTAAACATTGCAATCAAAGGTGACATTCCTAAATTGTTGATGGAGTTGACTTGGGCACCAGCGATAATTAGTTTCCTACACAGATCAGGCTGCAAACATTTTACTGCCATATGGAGCAAGGAATTTCCATTTCCATCAAGTACATTTGAATTGCTTGAATTGAGCCTTTCAAGAAAGCATGGCCAAAGAGTCGCATGAAATTTCATTGCTAGAGTTAGGGCATTTTCCATATGAGAAAGTGAAATTAATGATTTGGTAAATGGAATAGCTAGAAAATATTCAAATAAATGTAATTAAATTGTCAAATAAATTGAAATTATTTCTATTTAATTAACTGAAAATATTTTTAACCCCCCGGAAATATTAAAATATATTTATTGTGAATATTGATAAATGTGCTTTGATCAATAATATTCAATTAAATGTTTCCAAGGTCTTTGTGCTGATCTGTTTATATTAAGATGGCCACCAAATGATTCATTCTCATTTTCAACCGCATACTATTGGAGAAGAATTCATACTGCCAGCTGAAAGGTTCGGCGTACTGTACTGCATAAGGCTGAAGTAGGTATATACATGAACCCAGGCCAATTGTTACAAAAAAACCAAAAAAGATAGTGAAAAGAAAATCCGCCGAATACTATAATAAATACGGATTCTCATGGTGTGGTGATGAAACGACTCCAAAGCCACAGTGCATGATTTTCGGCGAACAGCCATCAAACGATTCAAAAGTAACCAATAAATTAAATCGCCATCTAAATTCAAACCACTCTAGCTGCGCTAACGATAAATATATTTTAAATTCATCTTTTATTCTTATGTTTTATATAAGTCCATGTGTATTTTTTATTATATGGTAATTGTGTGTTTATACTTTATTTCTCCACAAAATTCTTTTTCTGCCTTTCTTTAGTAAATGCCCCTAATTTATGCAAGTGCCCTTAATAATTGTCCCGGTGTCAAATAAGTTGGGTTTATTCTATATATAAAATAATTATGACTTATGCAATACCTTAATTGATGGTTAAACGTACCGTTATTTATGCGCATTGATGTACCAATATAAAATGTGTTTATTACTTCGATGAAAGTCGAAATTGAAAGATAATTTATTTGCAAAAAAAGTAAGTGTGTTTCAAGTTTGTTTTCGATAATTCCCTTTGATTGATTCGCATTTTATTTATTAAAAGGTCGTGTAAAACATCATTTTGCTCATTAATTTCCTTATCCAATGATTATCAACAGCGCTGCACTCATCACACATTTCCAATATTTATCAGCATGTCTTAATAACATTTTACTTCACTCTGCTTTACCTTATTGTGCTCACTAATATTGGTCAATCCCTTCTGTTGGCAATGTTCAACAACTCGAGTATATAGGTGACCTTGTGACATTTATTTACCTTGTGAAATTATTTATTCATAGAGAGATTATCTCAACATTTGGCGCTACTTAACCATTTAGGTTTGTGTCTCTTTATTGGCCGCAATGTATAATTAACAGTCAAACCAATATTGACTAATGATGTGGCTGCCTTCATTGACTACTAGTGCATTAAAGGCGCCTATGGCATTGTGCTAATTGGTTAGGGTTATGGCATCCTGCGGAATGGATATTTCAAAGCTCTATAAATCATAGTATAAATGAAGTGCTGTACATTGGAAATAAAAACCTGTGCCAAATTCATTACACCAAAACTCACCGATCATGAGAGTAGGTAGATGTGAGCTCCATGAATTAATATGAGCTATCGCGCATATATACCCCTTCCTCTAATTTTAACAGAATTATCGATTGTCTTTAACTTTTCTACTTTTCCTGGGAGAACCAAGAAACTTTACACAGATTTTATTTTTGAATCTTCTTAGTTGAATCAAAACGCAAATTTTTTGTTAAGGATGTAAGGGGTAAAATTGTTCCAACTTTTTATTACGCAATTGTTCCAACTCATTTTTTTGATTTCAGGGATGTTTAGTACAAATTTTTTTTTATCAGACTATAGTGAGGGGGTCTCGATGGTCCTGGGATTTTCAATACAAATTTTTTTTTTCAATACAGAATCCGACCATCACTAAAAAGCCAAGGATTATTCACACTATAGTGAGGGGGTCTCGATGGTCCTGGGATTTTCAATAGAAAAAGGTGGTCTACACTAAAAAACGCGGTAAATTTTTTAAAATAAAGCAAATTATGTGTCTAAAAATTGAATTACAGTAAATTATGGGCTAAGATTTTTGAATTAAAGTAAATGATGGGTCTAATAATTGAATTAAAGTATTCAATGGTCAATAATTTTAATTTAAAGTTAAATAAGTAAATTAAGGGCTAAATTAAGAAATTAAAGTAAATGATGGGTCCAAATTTTAAAATTAAAGTTAATTAAAGGATCAAATACGTAAATTAAGTTCCAAAATTTTGAATTACAATAAATAATAGGTCTAATAATTAAATTAAAGTAATCAATTGGTTCAAATAAGTAAATTAAGGTTCTAAAAAATTAAATTAAAGTTAATGATTTTCAATAAAAAAAGGGTTTACACTAAAAAATCACGGTAAATTTTTGAATTAAAGTTAATTAAGGTCCAAATTTTAAAAATTAAGTAATCAATGGTCAAAAATTTTAAATTAAAGTTAAATAAGTAAATTAAAGTAATAATTTTTAAATAAGTAAATTAAAGTAATGTAATAAGTAAGATTTTTAAATTTATTAACAAAAAGTTGGAATAATAGTAGGTGTTTAAGAATTGAAATTTTTTAATGAAAATATGAAATATTTTTCAAAGACAAATTTTAATAATAATTCAACAGTTACCAACAACTTAGTACCAACAACCAGATACCTACAACTAGTTACTAACAACCAGTTATCTGATACCAAGTACTAACAACCAAAAACAACCAGCTAACAACTAGCTACCACCTACCAAGTACACACAACCGAAAACAACCAGTTACTAAGCACTGTTAACTAGATACCAAGCACTTACAATCAGATGACCACATGAAATTATTGATTAAAAAAGTAAATTAATGTCTAATTTTAAAATTTAAGTAATCAATGGTCTAAAATATTAAAGTCAATTTAAGATGAAAGTTTTCTGGGATTTTCAATGTTAATTTTAGATGCAAATCTTTGTCAATTAATCAATGACCACGTGAAATTATTGGTTAAATATGAAAATAAGGGTTATATTTAGTTGTTAAGTAAATTATGGTGTAAAATTAAGTAATAAAGAAAAATTAGGTAAATTAAGGATAAGTAAATTAAAGTTAAAAATTTTAAATAAGTAAATTAATGTTCAAAATTTAAAATTAAGTAAACAATAGTTCAAATTATAAATTAAAGTTAAATAAGTAAATTAAAGTAATAATTTTTAAATTTATTATCAAAAGATTGAATAACCACCAACATATTTGAGAAATGTAATTTTTAATGAAAATTTAAATGTAAAATTTTTTTAATGGAAATATTTATGGAATAATTTTTAAGATAATTTTTAAAGTTAATTTTTATGAAATATTTTTTTAAGATAATTTTAAATACAAATTTCAATGAAATATTTTTCAAAGTCAAATGAAAATTTTAATGGAATAATAATAATAATAATATTAATAAAAAAAATTATAATAATTCAAAAGTTAGCAACAACCAGCTACTAAATATTTTTAACTTGGTGCTAACAAATAAGTACCAAATACTTACAACATGATACCATGTACTAACTAAATCTCAAACAACCAGATACTTACAAAAACCTACTAAATATTCTTCATTGTATTTTATGAATTTTTTTTTTAAATTAATTTTTTTTATACAACTTCTATAATAATTTTAATTACAATCAGTAGAAAATTTTTTCAAAATGTCTAAATTTAACAAAAATGTTGATTTTCATCAAAAAATGAATAATTCTCAACTCATCACTACGTGGAATTGACGATAATTTAAATTACAATGAAATACTATAGAATTCTAATTTACAAACATTCTTCTTTTTAATGATAACTACTGACTTATTATTGCAATGTAAAAATCGCATTCAATAAATACTTATTGTTGATCAGTTTTATTATGTATACTCTGAGTTTATAAGACAGGATGTTTTGACCCCCTAAGGGTACTGGTCGTAAGGGTATTGCTAACACTCAACCCCCACCTACCCATTTACTAGATACTAGATACCAACAACCAGCTAACAACTAGATACTAAGTACTTACAACCGACAACAACCAGGTACTAAGCATTATCAACCTACAACAATATAACAACAATCAATAAACATTGTATAGATCATGTTGTTGAAAATGTTATGAACTGTGGAGATGATGAATGTGAATGTGGTAATAAATTTTAGTTTGAGTGTATATTTAAAGTATAATATTTAGAATTTCTTTGTTAAAGTTTTGTCTTGAATATTTTTACCAGTAACTTTGTGAACAATACCCATGTGACTTGTCGAGTGTGAGCAGTACCCTGGTGATCAGTACTCTTGTGAGCATTACTCAGAGGGGGACAGAATATTTTGTCGGATAAACTCAGAGTATATAGATTAATAATAATAATAATAATAATAATAATAATAATAATAATAATAATAATAATAATAATAATAATAATAATAATAATAGTAATAATAATAATAATAATAAAACTTAGAAAATAAATGACCTTGAAAAAATAAATGACCTTGAAAATAATAAATGACCTTGAAAAAATAAATGACCTTGAAAAAATAAATGACCTTGAAAAAATGACCTCTAAGGGTATTAGTAGTAAGGGTACTGGTCGTAAGTGTATTAGTCGTAAGGGTACTAGTCGTAAGGGTATTGGTAACACTCAACCACCACCTACCCATTAACTAGATACTAAGTACTAACAACCAGCTAACAACTAGATACCAAGTACTTACAACCAACATCAACCAGGTACTAAGCATTATCCACCTACAACTATATAACAACAATTAGTAAACAACATTGTACCAACTACAAAATACAAGATACCGACAACATAGTAACATCAACCAGTAACTTACGAACATGTATTAACAACCAAGTTAAAACAATCAAGTACTAACAAATAGATCTTTAAAAGAAAATCCTCTTCACTTGCAATATTGGTCACACTCAACCCCCACCTACTCATTAATTAGCTACCATGTACTAACTACTAGGTTTCAAGCAACTAAATACTAAACACTTACAACCACATTCTAACAACCACCATCAAAACACATCGAGAAATTAACAAATATCAACCTACAACTAGATACTTACAACCAGATACCTGCTACCAAGTACTTACAATTAGAAACCAAGTACCAACAATCAACTAACAACACATAAAAATAATAGCAATTAAATACAAAATATTCTTCATCACATACACTATCTTTTTATCAAAATCTAAAAAGTCAACCAACTACTTACAACTAACAACTATGTACTAACAAATTGATCTTTAAAAGAAAATGCTCTTCGCCTGAAAATATTGGATGAAAAATTAATTGAACTCAAGGCACTTTTAAGATTTACCAATAATTAGGTAAAAATTGATTAAATTTTTGTAAAAATTTAAATTATTCAAAACATAATAAATAACAAAATGTAATTAATGGACAGGAAAGAGCTTTAAATTCTAGTCATTAATCATCCAGTAAATAAAAAAAATATTGATCATTCAAGTTAATATGAATCAACTAAGATAATAAATTAATAAAAATTTTGAAATAAGATCTAGTAGATAATTGATTTAGATTGAATAAATTAATTGAAATAAAATTAATTTTAATTATTTTTTTAAAAGTAATACATGTACTCAAATTTATTGACTGATTTCTCAATATATTCATAAAAATCAGTATAAATTCATTACAATTATCAAAGTCAGCAATGTACAATAAAAATAATTATCATTAAATTCCAAAAGAGACTAGATAACTAATGATAACATCTAACAAACCAGTTAATTCATTTAAATGACAATAATTGGTATATCCAAGTGAATTCGCCAATAAAATCATCTAAAAAGAATCATTTCCCTTAAATATATCAATATTTAAAGATTGGTATTTTAATGATAAATAATTGTTAAAGATCATATATTCACCTCAAACTAATAAGATTCCTTAAAATCCCTTTAAATGACTATAATTGTATCTTTAATTCCTATTATCATACATATTTCACTATTGATAATACCAGTTATAATAAAATTTTTGTTTTAAATGTAAATCACTATACTCGAAATTTAAAATAAACATAACTGACTAGGTCCCATTGAAAGATTAAATTTATCCATTCAATAAAATATATTTCTTCAAATGATCATTTTTACCGATATTCAACCGATTTAATTACTAATTAAAATCACACGATAAAATTCTTCCAATAAAGATCAATATTTCTCAACTTTTTTCATTCTCCGTCTAAATAAAGATAAAAATAATTTAAAGTTGAAGTCAATCCCAATTATCTGTAAAGGATTCATTGTCAGAACCAAGTAAATCGATCATTACCCCTACTTAATAAAACATTGTTCTAAACCATAAATCTAAATTAATAAACAATGGATCAATCACAACAAAATAAAACGATATAATTTCACATTATTATTGATACATAACTGACTAATGTATTACCATTTCCCTTAAAACATTGATATTTTACCAAAATCATCCTCAAAAGATCATATTTTCCCATCTTAACCGATCTCTCATTAAATCTAACCGACAATATTCCATCTTATCCGATCTCTAAGCAAATATTTCTACCCTTTTAAACATCTATCCGATTATATCCCTTAATTTCCCTAAAGATTCCACCCACTTGAGCCCTTTAATATATATCAATCCTCTTAAAATCCTTAGAGAACTTCAAAAATTTGACTTTTAATTAATTGTTATAGACACCAGACATTCTTCCATTGAAATAATTTAGAAGCTAAATAATAAGAGCCCACTAACCAATCAAAATCATGGAAGGGTAGGAAAAAAATATATATTACTTTGCGGTATTTTAAAATTTAAATATATTTTAAAAACACATTTTCACGTTAAAGTCAACTTATGTAACAAAGACATAATAAACTCATTATTTCCTACAAATATTTCACCCATCAAATACCTAACTAGAGATGATATATATTGATTGATAATAATTCTTCAGCGATTCAACCAATCATTTTCAAGCAATAACAGCAAACTAAATTTCAGTATCTTACAATAATTATCAAGTAAATTTAAAGTCCTTTATAAAGTTAACTGGTTTCTTAGCTTATGTTTTTTAAAGTGCATCAAATATAAATGGAAATATTCTTAGAAAATTATTGAAAAATTATTTATTCAAATGCATTACAAATTCATCAAAAATTAAACCTATCACTTAATTATTAACCTAATTGTCAATGAAAAATAATTTTTATTTAAAATTTAAAAACTAATCAATAAAATACAACTAATTATCAAGAAATTAATAAAATTTATCACCATTAAAACCTTAAATTTTTAATCAGTCAACATGAAATTCTTAGAAAATTATTGAATATCATCATCAAAATTTATTATATCACTTGATTATTGTACAAACTCTAATTATTAACCTCATTGAAAATAATTTTTTATTTAAAATTAAAAAACAAGTCAATAAAAATACATCTAATTATCAAGAAATTAATTAAATTTACCTTAGAATTAACATTAAATTATTAAATATTAATTTAATAAACACGATTTGCAAAAATGATAAAAGTCTACAAAAAACGATAAAAATTCACAAAAATGATAGAAATCCGCAAAACTAATAGAAAATTACAAAAATGATGGAAATTCAAAAAAATGATAAAATTCACAGAAATGATAGAAATTCAAAAAAATGATAGAAATTCATGAAAATAATAGAAATTTACTTGAATATTTACTAAAACCATCAACTCTAAAAATTATCAATGAATGCCTTAAACAACAAATTTGCCTAAATAATCATTCAAATAAAAGTATTAAATACCTTTAATAATAAATGGCTATTACTACAATATGAAAGGTCTTATTCAACAAAAAAAACTTTTATTTCTATTGTCTTATTCCATCAATAAGTTTAAGTCTATATCTGGTAAAAAAATTAATTAAAAATAATAATTTAAAAAAATTAAACATCCTGTCGGATAAACTCAGAGTATACATAATAAAACTGATCAACAATAAGTATTTATTGAATGCGATTTTTACATTGCAATAATAAGTCAGTAGTTATCATTTAAAAGAAGAATGTTTTGTAAATTAGAATTCTATAGTATTTCATTGTAATTTGAATTATCGTCAATTCCACGTAGTGATGAGTTGAGAATTATTCATTTTTTGATGAAAATCAACATTTTTGTTAAATTTAGACATTTTGAAAAAATTTTCTACTGATTGTAATTAAAATTATTATAGAAGTTGTATAAAAAAAAATTAATTTAAAAAAAAAAATCATAAAATACAATGAAGAATATTTAGTAGGTTTTTGTAAGTATTTGGTACTTATTTGTTAGCACCAAGTTAAAAATATTTAGTAGCTGGTTGTTGCTAACTGTTGAATTATTATTATTATTTTTATTATTATTATAATTATTTTTATTATTATAATTATTTTTATTAATATTATTATTATTATTTTTTTTATTAATATTAATATGATTTTTTTAATTAATATTATTATTATTATTATTATTCCATTAAAATTTTCATTTGACTTTGAAAAATATTTCATTGAAATTTGTATTTAAAATTATCTTAAAAAAATATTTCATAAAAATTAACTTTGAAAATTATCTTAAAAATTATTCCATAAAAATTTCCATTAAAAATAATTTTACATTTAAATTTTCATTAAAAATTATATTTCTCAAAAAATGTTGGTGGTTATTCAATCTTTTGATAATAAATTTAAAAATCTTATTTAAATTTACTTATTACATTACTTATTTAAAAATTATTACTTTAATTTACTTATTTAACTTTAATTTAAAATTTTTGACCATTCATTACTTAATTTTAAAATTTGGACCTTAATTAACTTATTTGAACCAATTGATTACTTTAATTTAATTATTAGACCTATTATTTATTGTAATTCAAAATTTTGGAACTTAATTTACTTATTTGAGCCCTTAATTAACTTTAATTTTAAAATTTGGACCCATCATTTACTTTAATTTCTTAATTTAGCCCTTAATTTACTTATTTAACTTTAAATTAAAATTATTGACCATTGATTACTTTAATTCAAAAATCTTAGCCCATAATTTACTGTAATTCAATTTTTAGACCCATAATTTGCTTTATTTTAAAAAATTTACCACGTTTATTAGTGTAGACCACCTTTTTCTATTGAAATTCTCAGGACCAAGGAGACCCACCTGAATTGACCTAGAAAATTCCATGCTTTTAGTGGTAATTCAAATTTGTATTGAAAAATTTTTTTTTGTATTGAAAATCCCAGGACCATGGAGACCCGTTCACTATAGTGTGAATAATCCTTGGCGTTTTTAGTGATGGTCGGATTCTGTATTGAAAAAAAATTTGTATTGAAAATCCCAGGACCATCGAGACCCCCTCACTATAGTTTGATAAAAAAAAATTTGTACTAAAAATCCCTGAAAGCAAAAAAAATGAGTTGGAACAATATTACCCCCCTTGGGGGTAATTGTTCCAGGACGCTACTAACTATACTGACTATACTGCACTTTGTAGTCTTAATTGGCACTTTGCACTATTTTTAACCTAGAAAACAATAATAGAACTTTTCATTCAATATACACATAATAAATTATATGCGCGATAACTCATACTGATTCATGGGCCTCACATCTACCTACTCGCTGCTTCATAAAACAAACATATTTCTGCTTCGTAACTAAGATAATTGTTTTATAAACGTCTCTCTCTCACTCCATTTGCAAATGATGGCATAGCAAAGGTTTTCATAGCCCTCATTAGTGGGATGGTAATGATTGACAGTATGTGATCAATCAATATATATATATATATATATATATATATATATATATATATATATATATATATATATATATATATATATATATATATATATATTGATTATTTAATTAATTATAATTAATAAATCAAAATCTAATTAAAAACTTACCAATTTCATTGACAGAAGCCTGAGCAGAGAGCTGAAATAATAATTAAATAGCAATTAAATTCACATACAAATATCATTTATATAAAGGATAAAAATATATTTTAAACAAAAACATTCGATTAAAACAAAATTTAATTATTTGTTATGATAAATTATTTTGACCAGATTTATTATTCGTAATTTCCTTTCATTTGTAGGACAATTATTTCTACTCATATTCAATGGGGTCAACTGGGGCTTCCGTGACTGGGGCAAGATGTAATGGCTTCATATGTTATTCCATCTCTAGTGGGCTTCCTAATAATTCATGGGACATGAGTACTAATGTGATACAATTGCAATGATTATTTGGATTATGAATTTATACTTGGATTGGGCCCCGGAATATATAATAAAATATATCATTTACAAGTTCAATTATTTAAAAAGACAAATTCAAAGGACAAAATGGCCACCAACAGCTTTTATTTCTTTAATCATTTTGTTGTTTTTACATGTTTCTAATTATTTTAATGCGGGATTTTCAACCTTTGTAGATGCAATCGCATCTCTCATTTAGTCAACATAGCATTGATGGAGAACCATTTTCAATGCCATGAAGGTCCAAGTTTCTCATTGCGAGATGTGAATATTCCAGAATTAGCTTTAGTTTCTGAGGGGCCTCTCAAATGAGGTAATGAAAGGTCCAATATGATTCAGCACTCACTACATAGTTCTGATTCCTGATGATAAATACCATTTTGCATCCATTACTGATACCGATCATTGCTGCTGGATATTATATCAATTTCAACCAACTATACTTGCAATCAATATAAATATTCAATTAATCAATTCAATTATTGATCAGATCTATATTTTATTTATAAAACATTTACGTGAGATATTATTGGATTATTTAGATTAATTATTCGTTCATATTATACGTTGTTATAATTGGCTATTTATATCTATGGCATAATTTGGTAATTTATATAAATATTCTTCATTCAATTCTTTTAATTGAACAATTTCCAATAATGCTTCTTTTCACAATCATTTATAAGATCTCTACATTTGATTCCCTCCGTTAGATTAACCCTCTCAGATACGAGATTTGCAAATCCAGAGAAAAAAAATCGATTCTCGTAGGCCATGAAGGCGCCTCAGTCCTTCTTGCGTTGTTTAACCAGTGCCAGAGCATTTCATTTGAACTTATGCTTTCAGCTTCAAATTTATGGCCTCCAACATTGCGGACATTTCTCGTTTGTATATCACTGGCCTCCATAAAAGAGGATTTTATTTTCCCTTCTGTTTTAAACTTTTATTTTATTCTTCTATTTATAGCTCTATAAAACAAAATTATTTTTTATTTTAATATCAATATCAAATTCCAAGCAAACAAGATCTTATTTGATCCCTATTTCTAGTTTTATTACGCTTTGTAAACCTTTACGCACATTTATTATACTGTCAAGGTTGACTCAACAATTTCTACTTAAGTTATTTATAATAATTCAGAGCTATCCAGATATTTGATTTTCATTTAAAATATTTGATAAAGGCTTTAAGAGGGCAAATTTCTCATTTCATGACCAAGTGTTCATTCATTCATCATATAAATGTTCATAACAGTCATGACAAGATCACCCCTACAGATGCGTTAGAAAACCCAAGCTTGATATAATGGCCGGTATTGTGCTGTCGCACCGTATGCAACGTTTGTATTTCTACAGGAATCCGTTCATATTTGAACATGATGTATGTTAGTACTTAATTATATATTTATAATTTATACTTTATACCCCAGAAAAATGCTTCAAACCTTTAACACTGAATTTGAAAGTTATGATGGCGATGGCGATGGCGATGCCATTTATATGAATAGTTTACATGAAGCTTTAGAGCAATTGCAAATATCAAAGAACAAAAACATTCCGCCAATATTTGAAATTGAGCTGTAAATTTGAAAAATGGAAAACAAATGGGAAAGCCTCAAGAATTTATTAAAGATTAGAAATGTAGAACTGTAAAACTATTTTTACTAAAATTTAATTATTTTCTAAACTATTTTATAAAATTTGAATGAGATCTGTTGGATAATATTGAAATGAGGAATGAGCTAATGCTAGAGCTGTTCCGAATGTCTACAAATCATTTCTGATTTTATCATATTTATATGATTATATTAACTACTTCATTATTGCAATTGATATCAACGACATTCGGATGGTCAAGGATATATTTCACTATATCCGGATCATTGTCACATATTCCACTGTGCAATATTGTGAAATTCACCTAGACAATTAATCAAATTAATTATTAATTTTCTATATCATTTTCATTCACTTTCTGTCTTGATTCCAACAGAATCATTCTATCTGATATTTCTTCTTCTATTTCGTGAAATCCTTTTTCCTTTGCTTTAATCATCGCATGTTGCCATATCTGAATATAATCAATCAACACAAATATTAATTGATAATTTATTAATAATTCTATATATAATTATATTTAATTTGTAAATCAATAAATATATATTCCAATCAATAAACCAAATAATTGTTTCCTCACCGATTTATCATAAATAGTTTTCTTCATGATTTCATCAATAAAAATACCACAACCTTTCTTGGCAGCAAGTTCCAGAAATGATGGCCACATCTAATCAATATCAATAGCAAGGCAAAATAATCAATTTAATATTACCATTCCACAATTTCCATTGATCACCTCAGCCGTTTTGAATTTTTTTGAATCCTCCCACGTGCTTATAAATAACGCAGCGATAAAGCATGCACTAGAATTTATTAATTTGCTTATCCAATTATTACACTAACTTGTTTCATTAGATTTGCATTTCTGACATTATTTCTATTCATTTCTGTCATGAAATCATTGATTTCCTATTGGTGAGAATATTATATTATTATATCAATCAATAAATCAATCAATCACTTTATCATTGATTGGTTTATTGATAATATTTTTAATGATCCGATCAGCATTATTTTCGAATAGAATTTCCAGAAAACAAAATCCAGTCTAAATGCGAATTTAAACCAATCAAAACTTTATAAATTTACATAAAAATTTTGTGCAATAAAATTGCAAGATTTGTATAAATTTTCGAATTCGATTGAATCATTCCGTCTAATAGCAGCGAAAAACTAAATAAATATTTATTTATTTGCAGTATAAATAATTGATACTTTTAATAATTTAGCTCCGTTGGATAATAATTCAACACAATCCATGCGGTTATATTCATTTGCTATATCCAGGGCAGTCTGTCCATACTAAATGAACAAAGAAATCAATAATATACAAATTTACATTTCATTTATATAAAATCAATAATTATACGTGCAGTCGAGTCTAACTAAATTGATTTATCAAATAATTAGCACAAAATCAACTGATAAATGATTTGTGATCGATTTCTGTCAATATTATCAGAAAGGCAAAATGATGATTTGATAGCAATTGACATTATTATGTGACCGATTCATCAGGTAATGATTTCAGGGATGCTGGGGAGGGGAGGGGGTTGCTAATGGTTTCATGCGGCGGTCAGCCATTTCCTGCATAATTATCTCTATCAGCAGCAAGGATGATATCCAAATGATTGCCATCTGCAAGCTGATTAGAGGGAATTAGGTCAGTGAAACTGCTGGATTTGTATAAGGCTTGTGTAGTGGAGGAGCTACAGAATTGAGATTGAGTAGAGATTGATATTGTCAATGTTGACATTTTGATGCCAATCTGTTGCAAGCATTTGGAATGTTCTCATGTCTTCTGTGAATCAATGCTTGAATGGATTTGGCTAGTGACAGGCTGACAGGCCTAGGAGGAAGCAAAGTGGGAGATGCGATGAGTTGAGCTGATGAAATATTCAATCTATTATGATGCCTTTCATTGCCAAGCATTTCATTGCATCACACAATCCAGCAGTGAAGAAATTCCAAATATTGCACTCCTAATGGCTCATAGAAACCAGAAAAAATAATCACATTACAATTACAGCTTTTCATTGGCCACAATTCTACTGAATGCGATCCAATCAAATGTTTTCTTTCTTTTCCATTTGCAGCGATTAAATGCCGAATGGATTGCAATCTTGATGAAATGTATAAATAATCTCATTGGTCACCTCCACCTGAGAGCTCATCTGCATCAATTGGATAAATGGAAATGCTGCTGACCACCGCCGCCATCACCATCAAATGCAGCTGTAATATAGATAGAGAAATATCCAAAAGGATTTCTAATTTCCTCATAAAATTGCTACCAGTTCATTCAATTCTCCCATTCCAATTATTGATTAATTAAATTATTTATCAAAATGCACAAATTTGTTCTCATTTGATTGGCTAAATATGAAATATTTTACTTGATCTTTGCAATTAATCTGGCAATTGTTCAGGAGCAATAATTTGATTATTTCCACACGGCCACTGCCGCTTGCATAATGAATTGGTCTCATTCCCTGCAATTATTCAATTATTGATATATTTGCATTGATATTTACCCCATTATCCTGGCATTCAATGCTGCATTTGTGATTAATCAATAATCTCACAATATCTGCATGGCCATTGCTGCTTGCCCAATGAATTGGTCTCCATCGCTGCAATTATTCAATTATTGATATATTTGCATTGATATTTACCCCATTATCCTCGCATTCAATGCTGCAATTGTGATCAATCAATAATCTCACTATATCTGCATGGCCATTGCTGCTTGCCCAATGAATTGGTCTCATTCCCTGCAATTATTCAATTATTGATATATTTGCATTGATATTTACCCCAGCACCCTCGCGTTCAATATTGCAATTGTGATCAATCAACAACTGGACAATACTCAAAAATCCTTTCTCACATGCGATGTGAATTGGCAATTTCCCCTGAAGCCAGAAATATCCATTCAATAAGTTCAAATATCAAATATATTCCACTTTCTCCACCATCTTGTTCACAAATGCCCCGCTTATATTATTGCTGACTCCCTCCATGTTTCCATTGATCAGGGATTCCATGAAACATTTCCAATCGCTGCCACATAAAATATTCAATACAAATCATAGTCAATATCTCACCTCATTACACCAGTTTGATATCAGGAATATCTATTGAACAATAATCATTATAATTTTCGTAATATATTAATATTTATAATAATTATGATAATATATTGATATACAATTGATAATACAATTAATACAATTGATATAATTGATAAAATTGATAATTTAATAATAAAATTAAAATTAATTGCAATTAAATAAATTCAATATTAATTCATTAAAATATCTTGCATAAATATTGCATAAATATTATATAATATTCCATAAATATCTTACTTCCTAAATTTACCTAAAGTTAAATAAATTCACCAATTAACGGAAATCTTTGATGCAATAAAACAAACCAATTATAATGAATAATTGATAAATGATTTTTTCATTCATTAAATTAAATATAATTTGTGGAAATTAATTTATTTATCTGGAAATATAAAATAATATTTGAAACTTATAATCTGATTATAATTCAGTTATAAATAGCCTACAATAGAAATAGCTTTAGAATTTGTTTTATCTGCAGGTGCCAATTAACAAAAAAATTAGAGCTTATCACTAAAGATTTGAGTAACTCCGAGCTACAATGTTGTTGGGCTAAAACTTAATTTTGTGAATTTTGTGTAAATAAATTAAAATCCAACGTGGTCGTGATAAGTGATAATGTTAAAAAATCCGCTGCTACAGAGAATTACAGGATATTTTTCAAATTCACATTAAAGTCAAAAGTGTATTTGGTTTTAAAATTTTTTAATCACAAAATCCGAGCTTCCTCTAAAAAGCCACAGATTCAGAGAGCCATATAATATTTTCGCCTTATTGTCTGGGGTCTATGCAATTAACAAATTTTTTATACACAAAATCAGAGCCTCGTTAAAAATCTGTTGGTCACTTAATGTAATTATTTGTGTACTCAGTCAAAACCCCTAAGCTTCCTTCATGACTTACGATTTATCTCCCTTACGTGTGCCCATGAAGATGGATGTTGAAAATGCGCACGCAGGTCGAAACTTGAGGACAGGTTAGCCCCTATGTTAGGACTACTGTCCACAACATTCGCAGTGTGGGTTCCTGAGTGCCGATAGAAGAACTTACCTCTTTCTTTTTTAACTACGTCTCTTGTCCAGGAAGACGGCATCCGCATTACACTAATTCATAATAGTGATTCAAACATGCTCATTCTCTCATCACCACAACTAAACATACTAGTAATATCCCTAAAGAAATCAGAACTGAATTTGGTTATTACCCACAGGTTGTAAACCAGATTAAATTCACCAAAATCGTAAATCAGGCACAAAATCAAAGATCGTTGGACGATGCAGGTCCTCACACAGTATAGGTGAAAATTCTCAAAATTGCGATAGTTTGGTTTCCCGGGGTCTTTTAATTACACCATATCATTTTAAACAACTTTCCATACTCAGAAACAAGATGGACATCACCGTCAGTATCAACGTAGTTGAGCATACTAGCAAAACACTAAGAGTCAAGTGCAACTAAAGCTTTATTATTATATGTAAACTGAGACACATGTTTAAATTCATCAGAACAAAATCAGAAATTCAGTCACTACTACCCAGAAAATTCCGAGTAATTTTTCACACAAGGATTAAAAGGATTATCAAACAATTCAACGCACTCTCGCGTGATCATATTTTCACACCACATTTCCTTCGGTCAGCAGGGCATCGATATGAACCTGCAACCAAGGATCTTTCGGTGGAGCCACTGTTGCTGAGGAAATTACTCGGAAGGTGTTTAGTGGTGCCTTGGTTGAAGGTTGGCACTTGCTTTAATATTTGCTGGCTCAGCAGCGAATAATAAAGCCTCCAGTGCTTCCATCTCTTTTCTTCGTTTTAATGTTCGTTCGGCACATGATGGCTGTTTCCGTTTCTTTGGAGTTGGTTTAGTGAAATTCTTGGTATGGTCTGAATGAACGATGTGAAGCGACCCGTGAAAAATGGGTATAGGAGTAATGGGATTGTTTGTCACCCGGTTTAGAATGGGTTCGACGATTTTCGGAAGCTAGGGTCCGTTGCCCTCACGGCTTGACAACGCTGGGGCGTCAAACTCATCCGCTTGATGTTGAAGCGGAAACGCTTCCTCCCATGCATTTCCTCTTTGTCCGTTCAGATTAGGAAATCTGATGCCGTTTAGGTCGAGTGAGGACGGGTTGCGTTGTTGGAGGAGCGGTTGTGGACTGAGAAGAAATCGGAGCTACACTGATTCCGGTGATGACGACATTCGGTGCAGCGAGGCTCTTAGAAGAGGCTGTACAGCCCGCGCATGCCGAGCCGAGAGTCACTCAACACATTAGACACACTCCCATCACACTTTATGGTGAACGAATATCGGTTATTGACGACTCAAACCTCTGCCGATATCTCGGCGTCGACTTCTCGCACAAATATTAGCACAACATTGTTAAAAGACTCGACAACGCTCTCAAAGTCACACAACGTATCTTCCTATCATACTTCCAATCATATTCATTAGTAGGTAGTTATGGGCACTCCAGATCCATGTGCACTCCAGATCCAGACCCCCTATTTTTTTTAAATCTTAAAATACCCCCCCCCCTAATTTTTTATTTTTATAAATTTTAAAAAAGACCCCCCCGTACTTTTTTAAAAAAAATTTTAAAATACCCCCACCTACTTTTTTAAAAAAAAATTTAATTTTTGTTTTAATTATCGATTATGTAATAATTTTAAATTTGTTTTTATCATTGATTATATAATATTTAATTTGTTTATATAGTTGATTATGTAATAATTTTTAAAATTTTTAAATCGTTGATTACATCATTAATTTGAAATTTTTATTAGAATTTTTTATGTCAATATACTTGAAATTTAATTCTCTGGTAAATGAGACTATGATGTAATCAAAATTTTGAAATTTCATTTTTAGTACACCATTTTTGAATTTACACACCTTTTTAAACAAATTGAGATATTTTCACTCAAACAATATATAGATAGAATTTTAATCTCTATAAAATGACATCATTATTTACTTCAATTTCATAATCATAACACCTTAAACAATGCATTTTTCAGCCAACTTTTACATACACACACATATTTTCAACTTTTAAAAAATACAAATTATTCATCTATACTTAACTCATGATAGTAAATAATAATATTAAAAGACATATTAAAAGATGTATTAAAAACTAAACATTTATTAAAATCCCAGAGAAATTCGAGCACTGTCTAATCTCCAAATCGGTGATATGACATCTTTCTCATCCATTTTATATCCCTGTATTGAAATATTTACAAACCAGCTTTCCCCATCTTTATATTCAATTTCTTCAAAGGCATCATGAAAACGAGAATTTCGATTGTTGATGATTATATTTCCATTGCAACTTAGATTCTTATTGATTTTCCCCAACACTTTATTTACTGCAACATCTTCCTTTGTTATATGAGCAATGAAACTTGAATATTGCGACTTGATCAATTTGACTGCATTTAAGAATTTATATGGAATTTTTTTTCTCAAAAAATCTTTTCTCAAAATATATTTAAATGAACGATAAAATGCAGTTCTTGATTTGTGTATATCTGATATAGAGCTTGTGATTGCTCCTGTTTTAGCGTTCGCTGCGCTTGATTATCCTCCAACAGATTATCCCTACAGTATTCTACCCTTGGGTCTTTTTTGTATGTTCTCTCATCTGGAGAGAAGTAAACCACGTCCCCTACAGGTGGTCGATCTTCTGACGTAATAGTTTTATTTCCTCCTGCTGTGTCCGGATAGCAACATTTTTATCCGAACACAAGAAGCAGGCCTGAAGATGCGATTATCCGGGTTGATTTTTTGTAATTTTCTAAAGTTCATGAGAAAATTAACAAAAGGATTATTGGGAGAAATGGAGAAAATCCAGCTACGTATTGATAATCCAGTGATTTCATTCCCTTTATCTCACATAACGTAAAGAGAGAAAATCCATTTCTAAGTGCAAAATTATATCTGAAATGCGTAATTAAAGTGAAAAATGTGAGAATAGATAAAGATTTATCGAGAAATTATATTTGATTAATTTCATGGTTTCATTTTATAAGAATAATTCTTAAGTTTACGTTAGGGTGTCCCCCCCCCCAGTTTGCGCATCGCGTTTCCATTGCCCATCGCCTTATGGGTGTAGCCCACAATGATTACCTTACTCTCCACCCAAAATGAAACTCTATTGCAATAATGTTATTAAACTTCAGTATTAAATTTAATATTCAGATTTAATTAATATTGAATTCTAAAGCATCGGGTAGAGGCAAGCTGAACCCATAGCGGTGGGATTTATTGCGTCATTGATCATCTGTTATTATCTTATCGATTAATCAGAATGATATTTGCAATCCAGTGACATGGTGCAGTGATTTCATGGGAGGGGCGGGGGTGACCTGTTGCTGAGATGTTGTACATTTTGATTCCGGTTGGAATAGGGTAGCTAGATCGGAATCGCCTGGATTATTTACTTGTTCATTCTATGAAATTTGCTTATGCCACAATACGGGTGGGGGTCATCAGTTAATTCGGGGATTCTCAGTACTATTGATGCTTCTCATTGGATTGCCGAAGAAATTTACGGTCTGTCAATGGGAGTTATTACACCTAATTCGTTTTTCTATTTGACTGTTTTGTGAATATGGATATGTTTCTATTTAATTTTATTCTGTTATGATTTGGTATAAGATCAATTCATCGGCGGTGAATGAGTTTGCAATAACCTTTCCCCCTTTCTGTCTTTGCGCTATTCTTACTCAAATCGGCTGCTTCTCATTATGATGGTACTCAGAATTTCCCACATTTCCTCCATGATGCAATCTAATGTGCCATATCTACGCCTGCAATTACTGCGAGTGGGGATTTTTATTGAATTCTTTATTCTCATTCGCATCACCTTACAAATGGTTTCTTTTAATTGAAAATCGAATTAAAACGGCTCAACTTGATTTCAATTTTCTCTCACAATTACCATTAACTTTTAAGCTGCTGAATATAAGCCCCTCGTCAGCAGTAGGTCCTGATGAGCACTACCCTGAATTCAGCTGACCGATGCATGAAGCATTACCTATTCCTTTGGCTAAGAGGAGATATAGTCTCCTTTGCCCTTTGCCCTTGACCAGCGTAACCCTCGAATTCATACCCCTTTAATGTCATAGGAAAAGGAAATGAGCTTTCATTTTTAAATTTGAATTCTTAACATGACAATCATAAAATGATAATTACAATTGAAATATATCCAAATTCATTTCATTTATATAAATTCAATAATTATACGTGCAGTCGAGTCTAATTAAATTGATTTATCAAATAATTAGCACAAAATCAATTGATAAATGATTTGTGATCGATTTCTGTCAATATTATCAGAAAGGCAAAATGATGATTTGATAGCAATTGACATTATTATGTGACCGATTCATCTGGTAATGGTTTCAGGGCTGCTGGGGAGGGGAGGGGTTGCTAATGGTTTCCTGCGGCGGTCAGCCATTCCCTGCATAATTATATCTATCAGCAGCAAGGATGATATCCAAATGATTTCCCAAATGTGTTGATATCTATGAGGTATTCAAAGATTTCCCCCTTTTTGACCTTCTGTCAACACATTTCTAAAATCAAAATTTTAACCCACCGGAACCCTCTCCCCTTTCAAACGCTTCTTATTCCTTCTCTGTTGAGAAAGTCTTCTGGGTCTCAAAGATTTACAATACAAAATCTTAACTTCGATAAAAATGACTTGGTATTTTAAGGTCCTAGAAATATTTTGTTACATGAACAAATGGCTATCGCTAAACAAAAGATAGGAAAGTCAATGAATTTCGTTACATTCCAAATACTATATCCGCTATTTATCAGAGGATTACAAATACACTTTTGAGAATTGTCAATGACAGCAGTTTACCCCCCCCCCCCTCCCTGATTATTTTATCATGGTTTATGCTCAGCAATTTGCTAGATTCCTTTCATTGGGATATAAATATCTTACAATTGTTTTAGTCTTTTTGGAGACCGATCACTATTTCGATCATTTTTATTCATTTATTGCATGGCGGATGAAAGGTTGATATTTGTGTTTTAATGGTGCTTGAGGCGAGTAATGAGGGCAGCTATCAAATGATCTGGATAACCTCAGCAATTCGTTATCCGCAAATATTTTATGCCCTACTTGATGGGAAACCCAAAATATATTATGACTATATCCGATCAGTGCAGGCATTGGAAATTATCGGATCCTATCCACCTCATATCCTTATATATGCTTCATATGGACCGTTTTTAAATTATTCTCCTTCAGGCAAGTCAGAAATTGGATAAGAATTTAATCATTTGTGGTCCACTGGGCATTTGCATCAATAACAATTGATAATTCACTGTCTCATCTGCAATCATTTTCACCCGGCCTTAAGTAGTATGATTGGGGCCATCCCGGCCACATATGCCCCCCCCCCCCCCCCGGGAAAAAAAATTTTTTTTTAAATAAAAGGTCAAGGTCATTTATTATTTCAAGGTCAAATTTTAAACACAGACATATGACTCATCAAGGTCATTTAAACAAAGACCATGACTCATCCAGGTCGTTTCAAGGTCATTTCAAGGTCGCGTGACTCATCCAAGGTCATTCCCAAGGTCATATGACTCATTAGGATGAATCATCAATGTCATATTATTATTTTTTAAAATATTATTATTATTTTTCAAAAATATTATTATGTGGCCGGGATGGCCCCTGGTTTTCGTTTGCCCAAAAGCTTAATTTGAAGCTTAGTGTAAGACCTTTCGAATGAGCTATTGAAGGTATCATTATCATTAATATTGGCAAAGTTATTAACATTTTACCAAAAATCATTTTCAAGGTCATTTGACTATTTTAATATTATTTTTCAAAATATTATTTTTTCAAGGTCATTTATTTTTTCAAGGTCATTTATTATTTTCAAGGTCATATTATTATTTTTCAAAATATTATTTTTTCAAGGTCGTTTATTATTTTCAAGGTCATATTATTATTTTTTCAAGGTCATATTATTATTTTTCAAAAATATTATTAAGTGGCCGGGATGGCCCCTGGTTTTCTTTTGCCCAAAATTTATCGTTCCCATTATCCGAATTTATTACACGATAGCTTACTTTGAAGCTTAGTGCAAGGCCTTTCGAAAGAGCTATTGAAGGTATCATCATCATTAATATTGGCAAAAATATTAACGTTTTCCCGAGACCATTTTCAAGGTCATATAATTATTATTATTTTCAAAAATATTATTATGTGGTCTTGCGGGCACATGGTTTTCGTTTGCCCAAAAGTTATCGTTCCAATCATTTTATTTCATTTTATTCATTTTATTTCAATCATTTTATTTCAAGCGTATTTTGAAGCTTAGTGCAAGACCTTTCGAATGAGCTATTGAAGGTATCATCATCATTAATATTGGCAAAAATATTAACGTTTTCCCGAGACCATTTTCAAGGTCATTTAACTATTTTATTATTATTTTTCAAAATATTATTATTTTCAAGGTCATATTATTATTTTTCAAAATATTATTTTTTCAAGGTCATTTATTTTTTCAAGGTCATTTATTTTTTCAAGGTCATTTATTTTTCAAGGTCATTTATTTTTCAAGGTCATTTATTTTTTCAAGGTCATTTTATTATTTTTAAAAAATATTATTTTCTAAGTTTTATTATTATTATTATTATTATTATTATTATTATTATTATTATTATTATTATTATTATTATTATTATTATTATTATTATTATTATTATTATTATTATTATTATTATTATTATTATTATTATTATTATTATTATTATTATTATTATTATTATTATTAATCTATATACTCCGAGTTTATCCGACAAAATATTCTGTCCCCTATGGGTAATGCTCACAAGGGTACTGATCACCAGGGTACTGCTCACACTCGACAAGTTACATGGGTATTGTTCACAAAGTTACTGATAAAAATATTCAAGACAAAACTTTAACAAAGAAATTCTAAATATTATACTTTAAATATTCACTAAAATTTATTACCACATTCACATTCATCATCTCCACAGTTCATAACATTTTCAACAACATGATCTATACAATGTTTACTGATTGTTGTTATATTGTTGTAGGTTGATAATGCTTAGTACCTGGTTGTTGTCGGTTGTAAGTACTTAGTATCTAGTTGTTAGCTGGTTGTTGGTATCTAGTATCTAGTAAATGGGTAGGTGGGGGTTGAGTGTTAGCAATACCCTTACGACCAGTACACTTAGGGGGTCAAAACATCCTGTCGGATAAACTCAGAGTATATATATAATAAAACTGATCAACAATAAGTATTTATTGAATGCAATTTTTACATTGCAATAATAAGTCAGTAGTAATCAATTAAAGGAAGATTGTTTTGTAAATAAGAATTCTATAGTCTTCCATTTTAATTAATTTAATCTATTAATATTATTTATATTTGTTTTAATTAATTGTTATACATGAATAAAAAATATTCAAATATAATTACATTATTAATGCTTAGCAATATAAGTATTATTTTTATTATTATTATTTTTATTATTATTATTTTATTATCATTATTATCATTATTATTATTTGTAAAATTTGCATCTAAATTTTCTTTAAAAACTATTTCATTAAAATTTTCATTTCTCAAAACCTGACTATCATTCAAACTTTTTTATAATAGATTAAAAATTATTTCTTTAATTAAAAATTTATGTCCATAATTTACTTTAATTTAATTATTACTATCAATTCTCATTCTCTTTCTAAATTTATTAGTTAGTTTTAAAATTTATCCTTTTCATTTACTATTAATTTTATTAGTAGTGGTTAATTGAAATCTGTCTTTGAAATTAATTTAATATAAATTTGTATTTAATTTTGACTTGGAAAATTATTTCATAAAAATTTTACACTGATTGAAAATACGCTAACGGAAAAACTGAACGATGTTAAGAAAAGTTATTTCAATTTGTAAAGAAAATCAAGTTTCGGTTTTGTATTTACCGTGTGGTCACGTAATTGTTTGTTCTAAGTGTCACGAGAAGAATGTTCACAATTGTCAAGCCTGTTCAACACTGATTAATGAATATCATACTATATACATGTAAGTTCTCAGTACAAATCAATACAATATCAAAGTCAAATGAATTATTACCATACATAATGACGGTACTATAATATAGAAAATTTTCAAACATTGAATAATATGAAATAATCTTGATAATTAAATATATTGGGCGCAACTATCAAATGGTGATGATATGATAAATTTACCAATTTAGTTAGAAATCCATGTTTTTGGTTATACCATTTAATTAAAATATTCTTGGATTCATAACAATTTTTATATAGTTGATACATACCAATTATTTCAATTATTTAACTAGAAACATAACAGAATTCTTAGGTAATATAGTATTTTTGTGTATTCTTTAGTTAATTTATAAATATTATCTGACATTTTGATGTATCAATGCAATATACAACAAATTAATCAATAAAAACCATAGCATATTGTAAGTTTTTATATATATACTCCGAGTTTATCCGACAAGATATTCTGTCCCCCTAAGGGTATTGCTAGCAAAGGTACTGCTCACACTCAACATGTCGCAGGGGTATATTAATTAGTAAATTAAGGTACATGTATATCAGTTAGAAATTCCTAGGTAATTTAGTGAGAAATAGATGCTCATATATATCTTTATCAGAAATTCGTGAATAATTGGAATATTTTAAATGTAACTTTTACCGAATTCTTATTTCGATCGACTAATTTATTGGTTAACTTTGTCATTTAAAATAATATTTAGCAAAAGGTAATTTAGCAAAATATCATTGAAAGGTTTATCCATCCGATAACAATATTCCTTCAAATGACCATATTTTACCCTTAACTGATATTCAACCGATTTAATTTCTAATTAAAATCATAAATTTCCTTCAATAAAGTTCAATTTTCTTTAGTTGCTGTCGATGTCCAACTCTTTTAAGTCAATAGTTCTCTTCAAATTACCATATTTTACCCTTAACTGATATTCAACCGATTTAATTTCTAATTAAAATCATAAATTTCCTTCAATAATGTTCAATTTTCTTTAGTTGCTGTCGATGTCCAACTCTTTTAAGTCAATATTTCTCAAGTTTTGTCACCGATATCCCCACAATGAATATCCGTCTATAACATGTTAAATAAAGGTAAATAATTTAAAGCAATAACCTTTGATATCATTCCCAATTAATTCTAAAGATTTCATTGTCAAAACCAAGTAAATAAACACCTAATTGATCATTAACCCTAAACGACTTAATAAAACCGTGGATAATTAATAGAAACTGGTTCTAAAATAAAACATAAATCTTAATTACTATGCAATTACATTCATTACAACCTAATAAACCTAAAACGATATAATTTCACAGGAACTATTATTGACTCATAGCTAAATACTGACTATTTCTCTTGAAACATTGATATTTTACCATTAAGAAAATTGTCGATTTAAATAGAGATATTCAAAACATTTCCACCTTAACCGATCCCTCACCAAATATTTCTACCCCTTTAAACATCCGACCGAATATTTTCCTTAAAAATCATATATTCCCATCTTAACCAAACCCTTACTAAATCCAACCGGCTATATCCCTTAATTTCACCCACTTGAGCCCGTTAATATATATATTCTTTTAAAATCCATAGAAAATTCTTCAAAATATGAATTTTATTTAATTGTTACAGATACCAAACATTTTTCAATTGAAATAATTTAGTACATAAATTCATGTAGTAAGAGCCCACTAAAAGATCAAAATTCACTAAAATCAAGATTTTCTACAAATATTTCACCACATTTACCATCAAATATCTAACTAGGGATGATAATTTCTCATTGATTGATCATAATTCTTCATCGATTCAGCCAATTATTATCTTCCAAACTAAATTGTATATAATCAGTATATTTTACAATAATTTTCAAGTAGATTTCAAATAAAATTCATGATAAAATTAGCTGGTTTCAACTTTAGATTTTCAATATTTAAAAGTTCATCAATGCGTAAATGGAAATATTCTTAGAAAATATATGAAAAAATTATTTAATCAAATTATCATTACAAAGTCATCATAAAAATTAAATAATTTATCCTATCACTTGATTATTGTAAAAACTCTAATTATTAACCTAATTGCCATAAAAATAATTTTTATTTAAAAACAAGTCAATAAAATATAGCAAATTATCGAGAAATTAAATTTGTCTTAGAATTAACAATAAAACCTTAAATTCTTAAATATTCTTTCAATTAACATGAAATTCACAAAAATTATAGTAATTCACTTGAATATTCACTAAATCCCACTAACATCAACTCTAAAAAATTACCAATGAATTTAGTGCCAAATAATAAACAAAGATTTGCCTAAATAAAATCATTAAAACATACCAGTACCCTTACGACCAGTACCTTACGACCAGTACCCTTACGACCAATACCCATGGGGGGTCAAAATATCTTGTCGGATAAACTCAGAGTATATATAATAAAACGAATTAACAATAACTCCATCAAATTGAATCAGTCAAATTATCACAAATTTTGATAAAAAATCTTATTCTAAAATGGTAAGCAGCGTAGAATCGAAAGATAATTTTAATAACACAGAGATAAAATTAACAATATTATTCTCAGGTGGTAAGAATCATCATTATTCTATGATTAATTAATAATGAAATTCAAAAAAGTGAAAATAAGTGTTTGAATTATTCATTAATGGAAAGTAAATGTAAATATCGCGAGAAGTGGCATAGATAAGACGGAAATATATTAATTGCATTTATTTAAAATTAATTCATGAAAATCATAAAAATTTATAAAAATGATCACTTTAATAAAAAGTATTTAATAAAATTTTCAAAGAAATATTTGTTGGGATGATTAGTGGAAAATCTGGGGGCTATAAGTGATGAGGATATATAAAATTATTTCTAATATATGAGTTACTAACGAATTAAAATATTTTAATAATGTGATAAACATTTATTTTGATAGAGTATTTAATCCACAAATGAAAACATACATAACAAATGGTATTTGACTGAGCAATTATGATAAATTCATATTTTAAATTTGATTAACTCCTTTAATATTGAATTAATAATTATTATATTTACTATTTTACATTAAATATTTCTAAAACAAATATTCTAAAAGATAATTTAAGATATATTAGTCTTTTCAATCAAAAAGATCTCTCAAAGTTAAGAACGAAACAAAGTGTGCCATTAACTTTACTTAAATATATGAAAACCCCAAGTAAACAATGATAATAAAGGGATACCAGACTCAAAAATAAAATATTCTTACCACCTGAGAATAATATTGTTAATTTATCGCGGTGTTATTAAAATTATCTTTCGACTTTACGCTTCTTATCATTTTAGAATAAGATTTTTTATCAAAATTTGTGATAATTTGACTGATTCAATTTGATGGAGTTATTGTTAATTCGTTTTATTAAATATACTCTGAGTTTATCCGACAAGATATTTTGACCCCCCATGGGTATTGGTCGTAAGGGTACTGGTCGTAAGGTACTGGTCGTAAGGGTACTGGTATGTTTTAATGATTTTATTTAGGCAAATCTTTGAGTAGTGGATATAAGACCCTCACGAACACAACCCCCCAGTTTTAGCGACCTCCAATCACTTAACTTATTATAATAACAACCCCCAAATTTTTACACTTTTAACCTTTTTAGACCCTCTATTTTCAACACAAAAAGCCAAATGGTTTTCACTTTAACCCCTATAAACAGGAAGAAAATGACCAAGAGCAGGAAACTCGCAAACTACCAGGGGTCGCGTTCGTGAGGGTCTTATATCCACTACTTATAGTAATAAATTTTAGAATTATAAATATTTTAAAAATATGAAATAAAATCTAAAACACCCCATCCAATAAAAAATTTTTTTAAAAAAATGAATTCTAATATTTATAATTTTACTATTTGCAAAAAAATTTTTAAAAATAAAACTGCACTATTATCACACCAAAAATCAAAAGACCATTTATTAAAAATAAATAGACTAGATAATTCAAACTCAAAAATTTGTTCAAAATGTAAAGAAAGATATCTACTTTCAGGATATGATAAACATTTTGAAAGTTGTATTGGAGTTCCTAAAAATAGAGAAAAATTTGAATGTCCTATATGTGAATCAAAATTCAATATAAAATCCTTTTATTTAAAACATGTAAAAAAATGTGCTATAAAGAACAAACAACCAATACCTAAAAGAGACTCTGATTCTGATGAAGAAGATTCTGAGGATATTGAACCTGAACACATTGAAAAAGAAAAATATAATTGGGACAACTTCAATCACATAGATGTATTTGGAGAACAAATGTTTTCCTCCACAGCCTCAGACTATATAAGAAAAAATAAACAAAACATAAAAAATTCAATGGATGATGCTATAAAAAAATTTGGTCGATCAAGATTCAACATTATAAAATATAAAGTTAGAATCTCGGCAAAATATTGGAGAGGAGAGGAAGTAGATACAACTCCTCTAAACTCTGATATTGAAACATCTTTTAAATATTTATTCTCAACAAAGGGAATAAATAAAATCATCAAGGATTTAACTGAAGAGATGGAAGAGCAACAAGAGGTTGTAGAACAAGAATTGGGAGAATCAAATTTAAGATTCCATTCTTTCCAATCTATGGAAATTGAATATTGGAGAGCAGCACCCCCAAATCC